>JARQOC010000002.1:511675537-511781962 GCA_033576535.1 Allobates femoralis
TGATTTCACTGCAACCAGGGATCTGTGAACAATATCTGCCTAGATATCTGTGTGTGTGACATGGCCCTAAGGCTGCAGGGACAGGTATTAAGAGGTTAGGAACGTGATTTTGGGTGACAGGTTTCCTTCAACTAAAGGTTGTCCAAATATAGGTTAAAATGATCTAGATGACAGTTTAGCTTTAAAAAAAATAGTTTATAAATCTGTGCTTTGTTGGATATGTTTAATCATTGTCTACTTGAAGTCATTAACTTGTTGCTATTGTAAAATGGAAAAAAAAATGTTTTCTGCACTTGGATTCTGTGCATATTGTGTCTAAGCAATTCTTTTAACCCCTTCACGACCCTTGGCCCACCGTTTGGGCCATGAAAACAAGTTCGTTCCCGACCTTTGGCCCAAACGGTGGGCCATGGAATGATCGCGCTCCTGCGGCGCGTGTGAGGGGGGTGACTCAGGTGTCACTGTACATAATGCACAGTGACAACCTGTAGTACACCCCACGGGGGGTGGATTAACCCCCCCGTGCCCAGGGCCCCTCCGATCTGCAGTTTAAAAGTGAAACTGCAGATCTGAGAAATCACAGCGATTCCCCCCTCCCAGATCTGATTGGAGCTCTCCAATCAGATCTGGACGGGCGGATCGGCTGGTGCCCTCCCCCTACTCAGCCCCCCCAGCTCCAGGAAGCATTAGGGCCCCCCCTTCCCGCCTATCGGCCCCCCCCCCGCCCCTCCGATCAGCTTCTTCTGCGGCGGCTGCAGTGCACGCGGCTGCACTCCTGATGCAGCCGCCGTCATTCATCTGTGTGCCCCTGCCCCCTTCCTCCTCCAGCCCCTCCTGTGTCTTGTCCCCCTACCTCCAGCCCCCCTTGTGTCCGGCCTGCCCCCCCCCCCCGCGTCCCCGCGATCCACCCGCCCTCCTCCTTCTGTAATGCAGTGCCGCGGGCGCTGCACAGCCTCCTCTCCCCCTGGTCATCCCCCCCCCACCTTCCCCTGCTCACTCTCTCCCCCCCAGGCCTAGTCCCCCACCTCTAGCCCCACTCACCCATTCCGGAGCAGCCCGCCGGCTTCCGATGCAGCTGCGGTGTGGTCCCTCCTCCTCTCAGAGGCTCCTCCTCCTCATGGGTAAGTATGAATGAATGAATGAATGAATGGATGGATGGATGGATATGTGCATGCGTCCGTGGATGTGTGTTAGCGTGTCCGTGCATGTGTGCGTCCGTGGATGTGTGTTAGTGTGTCCGTGCATGTGTGCGTCCGTGGATGTGTGTTAGCGTGTCCGTGCATGTGTGCGTCCGTGGATGTGTGTTAGTGTGTCCGTGCATGTGTGCGTCCGTGGATGTGTGTTAGTGTGTCCGTGCATGTGTGCGTCCGTGGATGTGTGTTAGTGTGTCCGTGCATGTGTGCGTCCGTGGATGTGTGTTAGCGTGTCCGTGCATGTGTGCGTCCGTGGATGTGTGTTGGTGTGTCCGTGCATGTGTGCGTCCGTGGATGCGTGCGTGGATGTGGGTATGTGGATGTGTGTGAACTCAAGCGTCCGTGGATGTGTGTTAGTGTGTCCGTGCATGTGTGCGTCCGTGGATGCGTGCGTGGATGTGCGTATGTGGATGTGTGTGAACTCCAGCGTCCGTGGATGTGTGTTAGTGTGTCCGTGCATGTGTGCGTCCGTGGATGTGTGTTAGTGTGTCCGTGCATGTGTGCGTCCGTGGATGTGTGTTGGTGTGTCCGTGCATGTGTGCGTGCGTGGATGTGGGTATGTGGATGTGTATGAACTCCAGCGTCCGTGGATGTGTGTTAGTGTGTCCGTGCATGTGTGCGTGCGTGGATGTGCGTATGTGGATGTGTGTGAACTCCAGCGTCCGTGGATGTGTGTTAGTGTGTCCGTGCATGTGTGCGTCCGTGGATGTGTGTTAGTGTGTCCGTGCATGTGTGCGTCCGTGGATGCGTGCGTGGATGTGGGTATGTGGATGTGTGTGAACTCCAGCGTCCGTGGATGTGTGTTAGTGTGTCCGTGCATGTGTGCGTCCGTGGATGCGTGCGTGGATGTGCGTATGTGGATGTGTGTGAACTCCAGCGTCCGTGGATGTGTGTTAGTGTGTCCGTGCATGTGTGCGTCCGTGGATGTGTGTTAGTGTGTCCGTGCATGTGTGCGTCCGTGGATGTGTGTTGGTGTGTCCGTGCATGTGTGCGTGCGTGGATGTGGGTATGTGGATGTGTATGAACTCCAGCGTCCGTGGATGTGTGTTAGTGTGTCCGTGCATGTGTGCGTGCGTGGATGTGCGTATGTGGATGTGTGTGAACTCCAGCGTCCGTGGATGTGTGTTAGTGTGTCCGTGCATGTGTGTGTCCGTGGATGTGTGTTAGTGTGTCCGTGCATGTGTGCGTCCGTGGATGTGTGTTAGTGTGTCCGTGCATGTGTGCGTCCGTGGATGTGTGTTAGTGTGTCCGTGCATGTGTGCGTCCGTGGATGTGTGTTAGTGTGTCCGTGCATGTGTGCGTCCGTGGATGTGTGTTAGTGTGTCCGTGCATGTGTGCATCCGTGGATGTGTGTTAGTGTGTCCGTGCATGGTGGATGTGTGTTAGTGTGTCCGTGCATGTGTGCGTCCGTGGATGTGTGTTAGTGTGTCCGTGCATGTGTGCGTCCGTGGATGTGTGTTAGTGTGTCCGTGCATGTGTGCGTCCGTGGATGTGTGTTAGTGTGTCCGTGCATGGTGGATGTGTGTTAGTGTGTCCGTGCATGTGTGCGTCCGTGGATGCGTGCGTGGATGTGGGTATGTGGATGTGTGTGAACTCCAGCGTCCGTGGATGTGTGTTAGTGTGTCCGTGCATGTGTGCGTCCGTGGATGCGTGCGTGGATGTGCGTATGTGGATGTGTGTGAACTCCAGCGTCCGTGGATGTGTGTTAGTGTGTCCGTGCATGTGTGTGTCCGTGGATGTGTGTTAGTGTGTCCGTGCATGTGTGCGTCCGTGGATGTGTGTTAGTGTGTCCGTGCATGTGTGCGTCCGTGGATGTGTGTTAGTGTGTCCGTGCATGTGTGCGTCCGTGGATGTGTGTTAGGTGTGTCCGTGCATGTGTGCGTCCGTGGATGTGTGTTAGTGTGTCCGTGCATGTGTGCGTCCGTGGATGTGTGTTAGTGTGTCCGTGCATGGTGGATGTGTGTTAGTGTGTCCGTGCATGTGTGCGTCCGTGGATGTGTGTTAGTGTGTCCGTGCATGTGTGCGTCCGTGGATGTGTGTTAGTGTGTCCGTGCATGTGTGCGTCCGTGGATGTGTGTTAGTGTGTCCGTGCATGGTGGATGTGTGTTAGTGTGTCCGTGCATGTGTGCGTCCGTGGATGCGTGCGTGGATGTGCGTATGTGGATGTGTGTGAACTCCAGCGTCCGTGGATGTGTGTTGTGTTAGTGTGTCCGTGCATGTGTGCGTCCGTGGATGTGTGTTAGTGTGTCCGTGCATGTGTGCGTCCGTGGATGTGTGTTAGTGTGTCCGTGCATGTGTGCGTCCGTGGATGTGTGTTAGCGTGTCCGTGCATGTGTGCGTCCGTGGATGTGTGCGTACGTGGATGACTGCGGATGAGTATCCTCTTGTTGTAGTCTCTGGGATCATAGTCATGGTGCACTGTATGACAGATCATTGTCACACAGTGCACCATAACTCTGACCCCAGAGTCTGTAGGAAGAGGACACTTGATCCCTTGCTGCAATCTCTGGATTGAGCAGAGGCGATCGAGCGTCGTGGGACCTTCGTTGTGGACTACGTCGGAGGCAGTCGAGCGCCGTGGGACCTTCGTTGTGGACTACGTCGGATCTTTATAATAAAGATGGAGTCCAAGTTTTGTTTGTTTTTTTTTTCAAATAAAAAGATTTTTCTCTGTGTCTATTTTCTGACTATTTACCAGAGATTCCTAATGGCGGGTCTAACATTGGCCCTATATTATGAATCTCGGGCTTAGTGCCAGCTGCCAATAACAAGCTGGCATTAACCCCTTTATTACCCAGTTTGCCACCGGCACCAGGGCAACTGGAAGAGTCTGGGTACAGCGCCAGAAAATGGCGCTTCAATGAATGCGCCATTTTTTGGGCGGCTGCGGGCTGCAATTCGCAGCATGGGGGCCCAGAACGCTTGGGCCTCTCCATGCTGTGGAATCCAGCCCCCAGCTGCCTAGTTGTACCTGGCTGGACCAAAAATATGGCGGAGCCCTATGTCATTTTTTTTTCTAGAATTAGTTCTAGAAAGAAAAAAAAAAGGGCTTTGCTGTATTTTTGGGTACCAGCCAGGTACAACGAGGCAGCTGGGGGTTGCTGGCAGTCCGTAGCTGCCAAGTTGTACCTGGCTGGACCAAAAATATGGCGGAGCCCCACGCCATTTTTTTTTTTCTAGAATTAGTTCTAGAAAGAAAAAAAAAAGGGCTTTGCTGTATTTTTGGGTACCAGCCAGGTACAACGAGGCAGCTGGGGGTTGCTGGCAGTCCGTAGCTGCCAAGTTGTACCTGGCTTGACCAAAAATACGGCGGAGCCCCACGTCATTTTTTTTTTTTTACTTCTACCAATAAAATGACAAGGAGCTTTGCCTTATTTTTGGATGCCAGCCAGGTACAACTTGGTAGTTGGGGGGGCTGCAGTCCTCATCGTGGAGAGACCCAAATGTTGTGCCCCCCCACGCTGCAAATTGCAATTCACAGCCACCCCAGAAAATAGCACATTAGAGGTGCCATTTTCTGGTGCTGTACCCCAACTCTTCCAGTTGCCCTTGTGCTGGTGGCACACAGGAGCACTCCATACGTGACATGGTGTCCGCTAACAAGTTGAATGGAAAATTAGCTCCAATTATTAGCGGACACTATGTCGCGTATGGAGAGCCCCTGTGTGCCTAAACATTGGAGCTCCCCCACAAGTGACCCCATTTTGGAAACTACACCCCCCAAGGAACGTATCTAGATGCATAGTGAGTACTTGAACCCCCAAGTGGTTCACAAATTGATCCATAAAATTAAAAAAGTACTTTTTTTTCCACAAAAAAATTATTTTTTCATTTTTATGGATCAATTTCTGAAGCACCTGGGGGTTCAAAGTGCTCACTATGCATCTAGATACGTTCCTTGGGGGGGTCTAGTTTCCAAAATGGGGTCACTTGTGGGGAGCTCTAATGTTTAGTCACACAGTGGCTCTCCATACGCAACATGGTGTCCGCTAACAATTCCAATTGTTAGCGGACACCATGTCGCGTATGGAGAGCCCCTGTGTGCCTAAACATTGGAGCTCCCCTACAAGTGACCCCATTTTGGAAACTAGACCCCCCAGGGAACTTACCTAGATGGGTAGTGAGCATATTGAACCCCCAGGTGCTTCACAAATTAATGAAAAAAAAAATATTTTGTGGAAAAAAAGTACTTTTTCATTCTTACGGATCAATTTGTGAAGCACCTGGGGGTTCAAAGTGCTCACTATACATCTAGATACGTTCCCTGGGGGGTCTAGTTTCCAAAATGGGGTCACTTGTGGGGGAGCTCCAATGTTTAGGCACACAGGGGCTCTCCAAACGCGACATGGTGTCTGTTAACAATTTGAATGGAAATCAACCCAAATTGTTAGCGGACATCATGTCACGTTTGGAGAGCCCCTATGTGCCTAAACATTGGAGCTCCCCTACAAGTGACCCCATTTTGGAAACTAGACCCCCCAGGGAACTTATCTAGATGGGTGGTGAGCATTTTGAACACCCCAGTGCTTCACAAATTAATCTGTAAATATGAAAAAAGAAAATGTTTGTGGAAATAAAAGTACTTTTTTATTTTTACGGATGAATTTGTGAAGCACCTGGGGGTTCAAAGTGCTCACTATACATCTAGATACGTTCCCTGGGGGGTCTAGTTTCCAAAATGGGGTCACTTGTGGGGGAGCTCCAATGTTTAGGCACACAGGGGCTCTCCAAACGCGACATGGTGTCTGTTAACAATTTGAATGGAAATCAACCCAAATTGTTAGCGGACATCATGTCACGTTTGGAGAGCCCCTATGTGCCTAAACATTGGAGCTCCCCTACAAGTGACCCCATTTTGGAAACTAGACCCCCCAGGGAACTTATCTAGATGGGTGGTGAGCATTTTGAACACCCCAGTGCTTCACAAATTAATCTGTAAATATGAAAAAAGAAAATGTTTGTGGAAATAAAAGTACTTTTTTATTTTTACGGATGAATTTGTGAAGCACCTGGGGGTTCAAAGTGCTCACTATACATCTAGATACGTTCCCTGGGGGGTCTAGTTTCCAAAATGGGGTCACTTGTGGGGGAGCTCCAATGTTTAGGCACACAGGGGCTCTCCAAACGCGACATGGTGTCTGTTAACAATTTGAATGGAAATCAACCCAAATTGTTAGCGGACATCATGTCACGTTTGGAGAGCCCCTATGTGCCTAAACATTGGAGCTCCCCTACAAGTGACCCCATTTTGGAAACTAGACCCCCCAGGGAACTTATCTAGATGGGTGGTGAGCATTTTGAACACCCCAGTGCTTCACAAATTAATCTGTAAATATGAAAAAAGAAAATGTTTGTGGAAATAAAAGTACTTTTTTATTTTTACGGATGAATTTGTGAAGCACCTGGGGTTCAAAGTGCTCACTATGCATCTAGATACGTTCCCTGGGGGGTCTAGTTTCCAAAATGGGGTCACTTGTGGCGGAGCCCCAATGTTTAGGCACACAGGGGCTCACCAAACGCAACATGGTGACAGCTAACAATTTGAGCTGATTTTTATTCAAATTGTGAGCGGACACCATGTCGCGTTTGGAGAGCCCCTGTGTGCCTAAAACATTGGAGCTCCCCCACAAGTGACCCCATTTTGGAAACTAGACCCCCCAGGGAACATATCTAGATGGGTAGTGAGCATATTGAACCCCCAGGTGCTTCACAAATTATTGAAAAAAAAAGATTTTTGCGGAAAAAAAGTACTTTTTCATTTTTACAGATTAATTTGTGAAGCACCTGGGGGTTCAAAGTGCTCACTATGCATCTAGATACGTTCCCTGGGGGGTCTAGTTTCCAAAATGGGGTCACTTGTGGGGGAGCCCCAATGTTTAGGCACACAGGGGCTCACTAAACACAACATGGTTACAGCTAACAATTTGAGCTGATTTTTATTCAAATTGTTAGCGGACACCATGTCGCGTTTGGAGAGCCCCTGCGTGCCTAAACATTGGAGCTCCCCCACAAGTGACCCCATTTTGGAAACTAGACCCCCCAGGGAACATATCTAGATGGGTAGTGAGCATATTGAACCCCCAGGTGCTTTACAAATTGATCTGTGAAAATGAAATAGTACTTTTTTTTTCACAAAAATTTTCTTTTAGCCTAAATTTTTTCGTTTTCACATGGCAACAGCATAAAATTCATCCTAAAATTTGTTGGGCAATTTCTCCTGAGTACACCGATACCTCATATGTGGTCATAAACCACTGTTTGGGCGCACGGCAGGGGTCAGAAGGGAAGGAGCGCAATTTCACTTTTTGAATGTAAAATTAGCTCCAAAAGTCAAATTGCGCTCCTTCACTTCTGAGCCCTGCCGTGCGCCCAAACAGTGGTTTATGACCACATATGAGGTATCGATGTACTCGGGAGAATTTGCACAACACATTTTAAGATCCATTTTATCCTGTTGCCCATGTGAAAATGAAAGAATTGAGGCTAAAAGAACATTTTTGATAAAAAAATTAAAATATCCATTTTTTGTTTCCACTTTGCTTTAGTTCCTGTGAAGCACCTGAAGGGTTAATAATCTTCTCGAATGTAGTTTTGAGTAGCTTGAGGGGTGCAGTTTTTGGAATGGTGTCACTTTTGGGTGTTTTATGTCATGTACACCCCTCAAAAGGACTTCAAATGTGATGTGGTCACTAAAAAAAATGGTTTTGTAAATTTTGGTTGAAAAATGAAAAATTGCTCATGAACTTTGAACTCTTATAACGTCCTAACAAAAAATTTTTTTTTTTCCAAAATTGTGCTGATGTGAAGTAGACATGTGGGAAATATTATTTAATAACT
The DNA here is from genome assembly GCA_033576535.1 of Allobates femoralis. Lineage (NCBI taxonomy): Eukaryota > Metazoa > Chordata > Amphibia > Anura > Aromobatidae > Allobates > Allobates femoralis. The sequence continues at coordinate 511,683,568 of JARQOC010000002.1, forward strand.
TTTTTCTGTCACATATCTCTCTTGTTTATCAGAAAAAAAAATTAAAAATGTGAAAATTGTGAAATTTTCAAAATTTTTGCCATATTTTTGATTTTTTCACAAATAAACGCAAAAATTATCGACTTAAATTTAACACTAGCATGAAGCCCAATATGTCACGAAAAAACAATCTCAGAATCGCTAGGATCGGTTGAAGCGTTCCCGAGTTATAACCTCATAAAGGGACACTGGTCAGAATTGCAAAAAAGGCCAAGGTCTTTAGGGTCAAAATAGGCTGGGTCATGAAGGGGTTAATATAGGTTTTTCATAGAAGGTCATCATGTGTTTTATTGCTACAAATATTTGGGTGCATCATTGCAACACATTTTTTTGTGGTGAATTAATATATTTTATAATAAAGTTTGACAGAACAAAGCAGGACAAGTAATTTTTCCAGAAAAAAATGACAGCACATATTTGCAGGAAATCTGTACTTAATAGACTTGTGTCAAAATAATTTCCTTTTGTAAAGCTTGATACTTGCTGTCTATGCATTTGTTTTGGATAATTTCTGCATATGTTATCTTTCAAACTTAATAGTTGCTGTAGTTTGTGAAAAATTGCTTTGTTAAATTTGTCCTTACTAATGTGTATTTTGTATTTTTAAGCCAAGGAATTATGATGACATCAAGATGCTTATTTAAGCAATTTAAAAGGGTATTCCATTTACTACAAGTTATCCCCAACCTATAAAATAGGTGATAACTAGAGATGAGCGAACCTTCCCCGAACATGTTCGTCAATTTGAAAATCGGCATGAACATGAATGATTTGGGTTCAGGATAGGGAACAAGAAAATTTTGCTTGAAAAGTGGCGAACTTGGCTTTGTTCAGTGTAAAAATAGCATTACTCTGTTTGAAGAGATGTTTTTTTCTACCTTATAACTGACTAGTATAACAGTCGGGACTTGTTTGAAGATGTGAGAAGGTGGTGAGAGGTCAGAGGAGCGTCGGACTCCATTTTTTACCAGCAATTACTATGTGGATATTCTTGGCTGGCAACCAATAAGAGCGCATAAACCAGCCACAATTTGCAGACGCAAGGACTTGTGTCATTGGGTGCCTAAGTCACATGTTCCTCAGAAAGCAGCCATTTGCATCATTGCCACGTTGAGAGTGTTACTGCTAGGGACAGTTCTGCTGGTGCTTCTCTGTGCTGCTCCATCTGTGCTACACAGAAAGAATAGAAGAGTGATAGGGTCCATCCCGACATCGGCATTTTTTGCTTAGAACAAGTGATTACAAAATCTGTGTGCATTGCCAAAGATACATTTTTTGCATAGAAAACCGTTTTGCCAAATCTTTGTGTTTCCTCTAAAAAGCTTTTTTTGGCCTCAAACAAATGATTGCCAAATCTTTGTGATTCCCCTAAAAGGTTTTTTTTTGTATCAAACAAGTGATTGCCAAATCTTTGTGTTTCCCTTAACACTAGAAGTCCCAGAAATTTCGAGCTCCCCCCTGAAGTCCCAAAAGAGGGTCAAATGACTCTTAGTCCAAACTGAATAGAACTAACTAGAAACTAAATGGCTAAACTCAATGGAAAAACAACAACCTCCTGTGGTGCGACATTAATGGCCTTAATTACAGAACAAAAGACGGTGATTAGAGGATGTTAGCTAAAATCCTTCTGGTCATTCGACCCGTCTCTGGGTTGCAAAGGTAGAAATGTTAAATGACCCCTCTCTGGGACTTCTAGTGTTAAAAGGCTTTTTTTGGCCTCAAAATAGTGATTGCCAAATCATTGTGATTCCTGAAAGGGTTTTTTGTGGCCTCAAATTATGGATTGACAAATCTTTGTGCATTAAACATGAGTGGGAAATCCCCAAGTTATGGTGGAAAAGGGAATAGGCATGTAGAAGAGGGAATAGGCTTGCTGTGTGAAGTGTACATGGAATAGATGCTACTGCTAATGTTACTGTAAGGTGTACTAAACAAACACCGGCTCATCCTCTCAAAAGTGACAACTTCTGTTACAGGACCTGATACTCCAGTCTCTTTATTTGGCAGCAGCAGAAGACTGACACGACTTGAAGATCAGGCCCTGTAAGAGCAATTGCTATAGTTGATGGCAATCGCTGTATCAAGTAGCCTCTCCTCCTCTTCCTCCACATCAATATCACACACAGTACAGTCCTCAGAGGTGGCACCTCAATTACCCATGTTTCCCCCTCTGTCACAATCCTCTAACTGTCATACTAACTGTGGGGAAACACAGATGGCGAGTCTGCGGAGCTGTTCACACATTCTATTTTATGGGCATCAGAGGTATGCTCAAATGTTTCACAGACTCAAGAGAAGGCAAGGATCTGCACCGGTAGCCAAAATCATTTGGAGTTTGATCCAGGGACAGATGCAGTAGGGTTCGAGCAGAATCAAGACCCTTGTCCCAGGATGAGGAGAGGGACAAAAAAGGGATGATGGTGAGGTTCGAGCGACAACTCTGGCTCTGGACAGCAGCCGTTGGGAATCTGCAATTCTGAAAGGCAGCAAGGGTTGCCCAGCGTGGGCCTTTCCTGAGACTGCAAAAGATGACCCAACTCATGTTATTTGCCAAATTTGTAACAAAAAATTCAGTAGGAGTAAAGAAAAAATAATTTAACTACTACATGCATGAACAAGCACATTACCTTACAACATGCATTACTATGGCAAAGTTAAATCACTAAAACAGGGCTTAGCCGGCCTCACCGAACACTGTCCACTACATCAACCACATCTACTGCTTTTCCCCCTCCATCATCATGGCAAGTGTTGTCACAAAGGTCTCTGGCTGCAAAACCTCCACTTGTTTACCCGCTACAGTCAGGGTGAGTGAGAGCCCATCAGCTGTAATGGTAGTGGACACAAATGCTGGTTTTGACTGATCCCAGACACCAAGCACACAATTTATTTATCAACCCACCATAACATATCCGCCTGTACCTCCCTCACAGACCAGCAGTTTGTCGAGTACACCCTTCTCCACCCTCTCTCAACACAGCAGCCACCTTTAGGACAACTAGTTATCAACAAGAGAGATAGGCAAACCACATGCTAGTATAACCAGTAGCATAGAGTGTGCTGACCATGCCAGGTAAAGAGCTAGGCCAAGAAAGAGAAGACAAGGCATAAATGGGAGCAACACCGTAAATTTATATGCAAAAAGCAAAAGAATAATTTTATTTAGTGCACAAATACAGAGGAGTGATAAAAACACTTAAAAACAGTGCGGCACATGGGATAGTCTTCAGCAATAGTATAACGTACATATAGATTCATTGGCTGGCAAAAAAATTGCAACAAAGTATCAAATATACAGGAAACAATGATATATATCGTATAATAGAACCAGCTAGATATATGGTGATGGACAATATATCGCAGGTAACAAAGGAATAGTGAGTACAGAGTACCCGCAACCTAGTAACAGGAAGCAATTAATGGTATGAGGCATAGCTATATGCGGAACCTTATAGTTGCTAATAAACTGGCAAAAAGGTATTGATGACACAATATGTAGGTGTAATAATACCAGTCAGGGATGTTCAATTGTTTATAGCACTAGTTGGAAGGAAGCCAAAGCAAAACTAAAGTGTAAATCATGGATATAACTAAAGGAAAATAATGCCAAATAAACACCAAAGCACTATGGTACATGTTTAGATACATACATATCAGACAGTGCCAGATAATGAATAAAGTAGGTGGTAGCTAGATGGACACAATATGCTGGGATGTTAAAGGGGTACAAAAGATTGCCACCAGAGTCGTCCATAGGGCATGAAGGTTAAAGTCAGTGATCAAAAGTAATAAAAACTGACAATAGGCACCACAGAGGTGACCTCTCCTGACAAAGCTGTGCCCCAGCAATGGAACATGTGGGGCCTGGGTGCACCTGGGATGCAACAGCTTCTAAGTCACACCCTTTGGCTGGCTATGCCATCAGCTTATCCTGGTCTCTGTGGTGACTATTGTCAGTTTTTACTGCTTTTGACAACTGACTTTAACCTAAATGCCTTATGGACGACTCTGGTAACGATCTTTTGTACCTCTTTAATATCCCAGCATATTGTGTCCATCTAGCTACCACCTGTCAACTTTATTCATTATCTGGCACTGTCTAAAATGTATATAATGCAGTTATAATAACGGAGATGTTTTCTGTGCACTACAGCAAGCACTTGAGTTCAAACGCAACCCCACTTTGCCCTTGCATTTGGGGTTGTGTTTCAGTGCGTTTGCCCATAGGATATAATGGGTGCATGAACGCATGCATTTCAATTGCATTTGAATTGTGTTGGCATGCTTTTGCATGCGCTAACGCAATGCAAACACTATGCATGCAAAACACAGGAACACACAGATTTGAAAAGGGCCTTAAAGGGAACCTGTCAGGTGGTTTATGCCCCTCCAGCTATCACTGTCTGTAGCTGCAGCTTTATAATACCAGTCTAATTATCCCTGTCTGAGCTCATGGTGTAATGTGAAAGGTGAAAGAAAAGCTTTTATACACTTACATTTCAGTCCCCACCTTGGAGGAGGGGGACTGTCTGGCAGGATAATGGTTAACTCACTTTTAACTTGGATAGCTAAAGGACCTGTGTGATGTAACGATCATGTGACTAAAGTGGGCGGAGCTATGCCAGCAAACATATTATGTTCTATGAGAACTTAGCTCCACCTATTGTAGTCACATGGTTGTGACATCACATCATGTCTCCCAACATGTTCTAGCACAAGGCTGAAATGTTAACTATTAACCTGCCAAACAGTCCCCGTTCTCCAAGCTGGGGACTGACTGCCTCATTATATAAGGACATGTAAGTTTAAAAATGCTTTTTTTTCACATTACACTATGAGCTCAGACAGGGATGATTAGAATAGTACTATAAAGCTACAGGTACAGACAGTAATAGCTGGGAGGGGCATAAACCACCTGACAGGTTCCCTTTAATGATCCTCCCCAAAACCACATTGAGAATGATTAAATGTTATCTTTGCAAATGTACGTTGGGAGAGTCCTCCACTGCACAGATTTGTAGACAGCTCATGATAACTAGAGTTCAGTGCTTGACCATCCAGCTAGACTGCAGGAGCAGCCCAACAGAATACATTACTTCAAATCCTACAAGGACTATGCTGATGAAAATTTGGGGGTGGATTGGGCCACCTGCACACCACGGTTTTTTCCTGATCAGGTTTGTGTGTCAAAACCAGGAGAGGAACCAGGAGAGGAACTTGCAGAGAAAAACTATAATCAAAAGATTGACACCTGTTCTGAGTTTTGGAGACACTCCTGGATTTATGGTTAATCTCTTTTTATTAATTTTGAAAACGAAAACAAACATTACAGGGTATACAAGTAAATATACATCAAAAAGTACAGGTAAGGAATTCACATTAGGAACATCAGTACAAAACATTATTCAATACACTTTCCCATGTTTATATACCCTCTTCAGATATATGGCGGTCTGTTCCGTGATCATACACCACACTCTGGGGGTTAAGGAACCCCTGTCATAATCAAAGGGATTTCCGCAATGAGTATTATAGTGTCATACTCCCTTTTGTCAGTTTGGTCAAAAGCAAGTGGGTGTCTATTGGAGTAATACTACTTAACCCTTTACTGGCTTTAATGTGCCAGTGAAAATTAAGCCTCGTAGGACCTACTGAAAAACTGGTCCATCTGGGGTAAGCTCTCTCATGGTGGGGTTCCCCAAGATAATAGGTACTTACTCCCGTCAGTTTTACTAAACCGCGTAAAAGGATAAACTGAGAAAGAGAGAAAAAAAAAGAAGAAAAAAAAAAGAAAAGAAGTAATTCTCAAAACTAAGACTCTTTCGTAGCCTAAAGTACATATGAAGAAAGGGAAAGGAAAAAAGATAGAGATATTAACAGAGGAATTAGGAACTGAGCTAAGTTATCCGGGGTCAGGATATGAAGAGAATAGGACCAAAGAGCAAAGGGGAACTGGGGGTAGTGTATACCTCAACCCCGTGCCAACCATTTATCGCACCACAGAATCAATCTCAGAGAAAGTTCTCCTGAATTCACTGGAGTCTTGGTAGAGAATCCACTAAGTCCAGGTCACTGAAAATTTATCACGAGACCCCAAAGCGTCGGCCGCCAGCTCCTCCATCCGGAATAGATCCATCATCTCTTTGAACCAATCAAGCAGGGAAGGTATCTGAGGGGTTTTCCAAAACCTCAGAATTAGAGCGCTGGCGGCCGAGACACAGAAGCAGAGGATATCCCTCTTATGAAGCCCAATAGGACCTGGGAAGATGGATATTAAAGCGACTTCAGGGCAACATTTAACCCGTTTACCTGTAATTCGTGTGTAAGTGCCGAAGGCCCCAGACCAGAACCACTGGATCTCGTCACAACTCCACCAAATGTGGAGCATCGTCCCTGGAGCTGCCCCACAACGCCAACAACTGTCTGAAGTTTCAGGGAACACGCGGTGCATAGTAACAGGACAAAAATACCATCTGGTGAGCAGTTTATAGCTCCTCTCTTGTGCGACACAGGCACTGGCTAATTTGTGTGTAAACAAAAAGCTTTTCTGCCAATCACTACAATCCTGGTTTTGATACAGAAACCTGATCGAGCCTGATCAGGGAAAAACCATGGTGTGAAGGGGGCATGGTGTGAAGGGGGCCTAAGTCACTTCAACTATGGGCAAAATGTTTTCAACCTTTTCCAAGAGTGTCACTTAAAATTTTGACGTTGTCCAAAGAGTGATGTCATTGCATTAACGCACCCTGTGCCAAGAGGCTTGCGAAATTGTCAAATTATATATAAATGTAAATAAGGGATAAGCAGGGAAGAAAACAATTCAAAATCATACGAAGAAAATTGAGCTACTTTGATGTGAAATTACATTTATAGTATGTATTACTTAGTTTTTTTTCTGTGCACTGTGAAAAATTTTGCATAATATACTATTTTTAGATGTTTTTTGGCAGATTTAACATTAGAATGCTTCCACATATTTTTCGCATATTGGTCAAATTACCATTATAAGAAAAAATCCTTCACTCAATTGACTACAATTTCTTGTTTTATAGTGCAAATTTCTATGAACATATGGCATTTGAGAGCTACACAGAAACATTTACACATAAATAGCTCCCAGAAATCCACACATATGACTTTGAAGTGACCAAGAAGGTTCATATGTATAACTAAAACCGTCTACTCATATCGTAATAATGTAATGTACCTAAACTAATAAAGTTTGTCACTAAAACACAACGTCCTTAATTATTTTAAGATTAATGAAACTTGAATAAAAAGTAGTAGATTAAAATATATTTTTAATAACATTTCATTTTTTTGCATTATTACTGTATTTTTTTTACTTCATTTACCAAATCAGTAGATCATCTTAGTTCACTGAAAATTATTAATTAAGTCCACAAGGGTAAAATGTTTTAGAAAAGTAAGAGATGATATTTAAATATTTCATCATGTGCAGTGCGCATCATGGGGGATGGTGGGGGAACATTCAGCACTGGGGAGGCTGGGGCATGTACAGCAATGGACAGGCCTGGGGGCATATACATCACTTGGGAGGCCTGGCGCATGTATAGCACTGGAGAGGCTGGAAGGATATATAGTACTGGAGAAGCTGGGGCCTATGCATCACTGGGGAGGCTGGGAGCCTACACAGCACTGGGGAGGCTGGGGATATATGCATCCCAGAGAGGACTGGGGACATATACATCACTGGGGAGAGTTGGGGGCATATACATCACTGGGAATGATGGTGGCCTATATAATCACTGCTGTCTATATTAAGGGCATCTATACACTGGGGTCACATACACTGCTCGGGGGCACACACTGGGGCAGCATGCAGGCTCCATGTTGATGTTGTCCTTGGTGGGATTTGAACCAAGGACCCTGGTGATGTGGGGCTGCAGTGCTTGTTCCTGAGCCACTGTGCTGCCCTGTAAGTAATAATATTAGTGTGTTGTTTGTGTTGTTCTCTGGTCACACTGTGATACATTTTTTATATACAGTATTGCAGAATAGTGGGTGCTCAAGTTTTTTTTTATACGATAGATTTATTTTTTAACTTTTTAATTACATATTTTTCTATACAGTGTTTATATATGTAGGTATATTTATAGTTTTGGTAATTTTTTCTCTATCTTTAATAATGCTATTGTCTCTGTTGTCAGCCAGATTGAATGTTCGTGCACTCCAACAAAAATACAAACTTCAACAATTGTTATGGGTTAGTACATCATGGGGGTCAGAAGGAGCTGTCATTTAGATTTGGAAACGCAGATTTCACTTGATTTTATTTGAGGGGTGGGAGCCGTATCGCTTTTCCAGAGTCTTTGTTCTTCCAGAAATGTAGGAGTCCCCTATATTTCTAAATATCTGTAGAACCCGGAATTGCCCAGGTTACAATAATATATGGTGTAATAAAGGGGCAAGGCTAGCTGAAGGGGGCAGAGCCATATATATCCGGAACATTCTGAAGGGGCAGGGCTAACCGTGGGGGTTGGAGCCATATGCATCCAGAACATTTGGAAGGGAAGGGGCATATGCATCTTTATTAGCCCCACAGAAACCCTGCACAATCCTCTGCCTGACATTATGAAACTTGAGCTTAGTGCCAGCTGGCAATATTCAGCTGACATTAACTAATACATTTACTACTCAGTCTGCCACCACCAAAGGGCAGCTGGAAGAGTCACGTACAGCGCCAATAAATGGCGCTTTGATTAATTTGTCATTTTCTGGGGCAGCTGCAGGCTGCAATTCACTTACCCACGCTGAAGATTCCAGCCCCCAGCTGCCTAGTTGTACCTGACTCGAAACCAAAAATACAGGGAAGCTCCACATCATTTTTTAAATTAATTTATTTTTACGTTACTATGACGTCAAGTTCGTTGCCTATGGCATCCAATCACAGAAGCTGGCACAATCAGTGAGAGGTGCAATAGCCAAAAGCAGATGCTTTCATAGAGATTGGGCATCTGTGATTGGGTGTTGGAGTACAGTAACCTGGAAACAGCCCATACATTGTAGCATCTACTGTGCCATGAATAACCATGCAGTTAATGAGCGGGGCCGGAAGTACAAGCACGTGGAAAAGTATGGAAAAGCACAAGGTAAGTATGAGCTGATGTTTAATCAATGCTTTGTTTCTTTTTACAGCCCCCAGCCACCATGTCATAACTTTAAAGTCCGGATTCAGGATTCGGACCCAAGTTCAGGTCAAGTTTGGTCATGAACCCCAACATCAGCAGGTTTGCCCATCTCTAATCAATATATCTCTAGGGGTAACAGAACCAGCATAGCTCAGGATTTTTACAGCTGATTCTGCACCTCCAACAACTCAAGTGGTCTTAAAAGAAAAGTTTAAGAAAGTAATAAACCTGTATCTATTATATAATCACGAATGGGATTTTTGCCCCTTTTGAGTCCGCTCACGCTGCGAGTCAATGTCGTCATGTGGATACGCCCGAAGCATTGGCCGCGCAGCGGCCATTGCGAGCAGTTCTAAGGCGACTCGCTATGCCCGCGCAGCGGGCATGGCGAGTCGCCTTAGCAGCGCGAAGCATTGGCCGCGAAGCGACCATTGCGAGTCAGAGACTCGCTCTGCTAGAATCCCGATGCATGTGCATCGGGCACCCAGCTAGTACATATATATTCACATATGTGTATACATATAAATATATATATGAACACCAGGAGCAGCACTGATGTTTTTTTGCTGCCTAACCCGGGTGCAAAGCGACCCAAACAGTCCTTCAAATTCTATTTTACCACCTATGTACCACATAGGTGGTACAATGGCAACATTTCGGGCTCCCTTGCCCTTAGTCAAAGGGCGAGGGAGACGGAAACGTTGCCATTTTACTACCAATGCTGGAATAAAGGAGACCTAAACATCACCATTGGAGTGCTGCGACATTTGTATGTATATATATATATATACAGATACACACACACTGGCGATCAAAAATTATAGAAAACATGCAAACAGGAGAAAAGGAATTGACAAATAAACAGCAGCACACCACCAATGCATAAATGAAACAACATCAAGTTTATTAAACACGAGACACATACATATAAAAACAATTAAAACCATACAAAAAACCACAAACCCAAAATGGTGGAAGTAGTCCCCCAAAGTAATAATGCATTATCACAAAAAAGGCACATCGAAATGCAAAATGACAGATATGGCAATAACAACAATAATCTAGTTGAAAAAAACATTCTATTATATAATCACGAATGGGTTTTTTGCCCCTTCTGAGTCCGCTCACGCTGCGAGTCAGCGTGGTCATGTGGATACGCCCGAAGCATTGGCCGCGCAGCGGCCATTGCGAGCAGTTCTAAGGCGACTCGCTATGCCCGCGCAGCGGGCATGGCGAGTCGCCTTAGCAGCGCGAAGCATTGGCCGCGAAGCGGCCATTGCGAGTCAGAGACTCGCTCTTCTAGAATCCCGATGCATGTGCATCGGGCACCCAGCTAGTATAATATAACAGAGAAGGCACAAGAATGGTTAGCAAGTACACTGAATGGCAATAGCAGCAACAGTGAGATGTGCAAACTGCGCACTATAAAGTGCTTTTGTGCAAACCCTCAATGAGAGAAAAGTGCACCTGTTCCCAGTAGGGAAAATAATCAATGACCCCTGAGAAATCTGCTCAATGTCAACTAGAAATAATTGTGCAAAATGCAAAGTAAAGCACTGGATGATGCCCAGAGCACTACAAGTAATCAGCCATGACAAAATGAAACAGCCCAGACCTCAGAATAACTGAACTGCTCTCACCTAATCATAACAGTCCTGTAATAGGGAAATCCCTGATCAGAGGAGCAGAACCAGGAGCGGTGACCGAGCAATGCTGAGTATAGTGGAGAGGGACCCTTCTCCAATGCGTATCGCAGCGTTAATGCGGCTTCATCAGGGAAGCCTGATCGCTTCCAAACTTCTCGAAAAGCATGTCCACATTGTACTCTCATCCCACCTCTCATCCAACTTTCTCTTTGACAACCTTCAATCCGGCTTCCGCCCCCCACCACTCCACTGAAACTGCCCTGACCAAAATTACTAATGACTTACTCACGGCCAAAGCTAACAGACATTTCCACATCCTCCTCCTTCTAGACCTGTTCTCTGCAGTTGGCCACTGTCTCCTATTACAGATCCTTTCTTCCATTGGCATCACTGACCTTGCCCTCTCCTGGATCTCTTCCTACCTTTCCAACGGCACATTTAGCGTCTCCCACTCCCACACGACCTCCTCTCCTCGCCCCATCCCCTCTCTTTTGGGGTCCCTCAAGGCTCTATCCTGGGGCCCCTCCTTTTTTAAGTCTATACCCTTGGTCTGGGACAACTCATAAAGTCCCATGGCTTCCAGTACCACCTGTACGCTGATGACACTCAGATCTATCTCTCTGGCCCAGATGTCACCTGTCTCCTGTCCAGAATCCCGAAGTGTCTATCAGCCATATCCTCCTTCTTATCCTCTTGCTTCCTAAAACTCAATATAGACAAAACCGAATTTATAATTTTTCCCCCATCTCACACACCTTACTTACCTTATCTAGCTATCACAATAAATGACATCACACTTTGCCCTGTACTTCAAGCCCATTGCCTCATAGTAACCCTTGACTCTGTCCTTTAAACCGCACATCCAAGCCCTTGCTACCTCCTGCCGCCTGCAACTCCAAAATATTTCCAGAATCCGTCCCTTCTTCAACTCCCAATCTATTAAACTACTACTGCATGCCCTCATAATCTCCCGTCTCGACTACTGCAACCTTCTCCTCTGTGGCCTCCCTGCTAACACTCTTGCACCTCTTCAATCTGTCCTTAACTCTGCTGCGCGACTAATCCACCTCTCTCCTCACTATTACTCCACTTCTCCACACTGCAAATTCCTCCACTGGCTCCCAATTCACCAATATATCCAATTCAAACTACTAACACTGACTTACAAAGCGATCCACAATCTGTCCCCCTCATATATCTCTTAACTAATCTCCCGATATCATCTAACTCGTAATCTTCGATCCTCCAAAGACCTCCTTCTTTCCTCCACACTCCTCCTCATCTAACCGCCTGCAAGACTTCACCCAAGCATCACCCATTCTCTGGAATTCTGCACCCCAAATGTCCGACTGCCCCCCACACTCGGAACCTTAATGCGGAACCTGAAAACCCGTCTCTTCAGAACAGCCTACAGCCTGCAATGACCACAGTACCACCTCACCACCACTGGACCCGGTTCTCCACCACCACTGGACCTGGCGCTCCACCATCATTGGACCTGGTGCTCCACAACCATCGGACCTGGTGCTCCACCACCACCAGAGCAGACCCAACCTACTGTCTCTCTCCCCACTGCACTGTAGAATGTAAGCCTGCAAGGGCAGGGTCCTCTCTTTCCTCTGTATCGGTCTGTCACTGTTAGTTTATTCATTGTATTTTTAACTTGTTTGTATCTAAACCTTTCTCATGTACAGCACCATGGAGTAAATGGTGCTCTATAAATAAATAATAATAATAATAATGATAAAATATATATATGTATATATATGTGTATATATATATATATATATATATATATATATATATATATACATACTGTGAGGTAGCGACCCGGGGAACTCGCTTGGCAATGGAAAAACACCAACATGTGCTTATAATGTAACAAATAAGTTCCCGTTTATTTAGCACTCCTAAATCATAAACCGGGTAGCACATCAAAACATTGCACATAAGCACATCACTTAATACATTACATATACAATAGGAAAGCACATCACATGATGCATTCATTACATATACAATAGAACACAGATTATATTTACTATAAATATCTATCACCGGGCCCTATGGGTTCCAATGGCGGTTCCAGCCGCCTAACTCTATTTACATAGTACTTATTACTAACACAGACCCGCTCACAGTATCTGGGTACAGCCCTGTTCACACAGGTCTGATACAGGCTGCTATACTGCGGACAGCCTTCACACACATACATCCAAGGTCAACGGGACCATATCACGACACATGATCTGTCCCAATGGCGGCTATGACCGCCTTGCCCTTGAGCTGTACTCGGTCTCACACCACATGGCATAGTACAGGCTACAGCCTGACCGGTAACTTCCACACAACATGTGATCCATCATTCCACATCCATGAATCACATACGTCCTCACAGAAGCTCACAGCCCATCATACGATATCCATGGACTGCGGCTCCCCTGGGTCCATAACAGAGATTGACAAGTTGAGCACCCTCCAGGATTGGCCCTTGGTTCCCGACTCTAGGAGCCCTCTTAACCCCTGCATCTGGCCACAGGTACACACACACCGTCAGAGGGACAGGTGCCTCCCGCATGCAGCAGGCCAAGCCTCCCTCTCATCCCAAAGGGACGGAATTCCTCTGATTAACATCCACACTGGCTGGGTCTCTCCCACAGACTAAACTGAACTGAACTCTCACACAGCTCCGGGCAGCTTCTTAACGTGGCTGCCACACCCACCTTACACACCCACACCTGGGATTGGTCAATTAACACACCTTGTTTCTCGGCTACTCATTCGGCTCATCAACCTCTCAGATCTTACAACCCTCAGCTGTTAACCCACTGTGTACTGGACAAGTTTAACACAGCACGCACACAGTAAAACAGGCTGATCTGAACAGGTTCCTATGCTGTTATCCCATGCGATGCACCTGGCCATGGGTCACATCACCACATACCTCCCCCCTCTGTTCAAGCCTGTGGGGGTTGAACACAGTCCCAACACACAGTTGATAGAGTCTGTAGCAAATCCGGGTTTGGCGCTGACTTGGCATCTTCGTGACCCCACCGAGCCACCGGCAAGATGCTTAGGTGCGACGACTTGGTCTTCATGACTCCACCGAGCCCCCGGCAAGATACTTTGGTAAGATGACTTGGTTTTTGTGACCCCACCAAGCCACCGGATACTTAGAATGCGACGTCTTCGTGACCCCACCGAGCCACCGGCAAGATCCTTGGGTGCGTCGTGCGGTTGCCTATAGCAACCAAGTCCATATAAAGTGCACCAACAAAATTGTCCATAAGGTGCACCTGCACCGTTACCACCCAAGTCCATCTACGGTGTCCCTCACCATTACCATTAGCAACCCAAGTGCACTTCCCTCACCGGACTGCCATGCCCGCATTCTCCACCATATGTGAGGTAGCGACCCGGGGAACTCGCTTGGCAATGGAAAAACACCAACACTTGCTTATAATGTAACAAATAACTACCTGTTTATTTAGCACACCTATATCATAAACCGGGAATCACATCAAAACATTGCACATAAGTACATCACTTAATACATTACATATACAATAGGAAAGCACATCACATGATACATTCATTACATATACAATAGAACACAGATTACATTTACCATAAATATCTATTACCGGGCCCTGTGGGTCCCAATGGCGGTTCCAGCCGCCTAACTCTATTTACATAGTACTTATTACTAACACAGACCCCCTCACAGGATCCAGGTACAGCCCTGTTCACAAAGGTCTCATACAGGCTGCTATACAGTGGACAGCCTTCACACACATACATCGAAAGTCAATGGGACCATATCACAACCCATGGTCGGTCCCAATGGCGGCTATTAGTGATGGGCGAATCCTAAATTACTCGGAATTGCTTGACTCTAGCGAGTCCGAGCCCGGGACTTGCTACTCGTTGCAAGTCTAGCGAGTCCAATGTTAATGAATGGGAAGCGAGTAATAGTGAGTAGTGTGCGATTTACAAATCACAGATGTGTCTCGGAAGCTTCAGCCTGAAGCAATCCTAGTTTTGCCATTGATTTGCATTGGACTCGTTTACTTTGCAAGTAATCGCTGGGAAACTCGCACAGATAAGAGACCGGCTGTCTGCTCTGTGTGCAGGCTGCCGCAGCTCCACGGTCCTAGAGCCCGCCTGCTGCCTGATGTAGCAGAACTGAGATTGTTCTCAGTCTGCTCATTCCCTGTGCATAGACATCTATATCTATGCACAGGGGATGTAGCAGAGAGGACATCGCGTTTTGGACTGCGTCGGACGGAAGAGGATTTTTTTAATTAAAGATGGAGTCCCTAATGGCTTTTTTTTTTTATTTCTAATAAAAAAATTTCTCTGTGTTGTGTTTTTTTTAAAACAATTTCATAGAAATTCATGGCGGTCATGTCTAATATTGGCGTGACCGCCATAAATTTCGGGCTTAGGGCCAGCTGATAATACAAAGCTGATATTAACCCCTTTATTACCCAGCGTGCCACCGCCACCAGGGCCACTGGAAGAGCGGGGTTCAGTGCCAGAGGATGGCGCTTCAATGAACGCGCCATCTTCTGGGGCGGCTGCGGGCTGCAATTTGCAGCGGGGGGTGCCCAGAAAGCTTGGGCATCCCTGCGCTGCGGATTCCAGCCCCCAGCTGCTTAGCTGTACCTGGCTAGATATAGAAATTGCGCGGAGCCCCACGCATTTTTTTTAAATTATTTCATGAAATTCATGAAATAATAAAAAAAAAGG
The DNA here is from genome assembly GCA_033576535.1 of Allobates femoralis. Lineage (NCBI taxonomy): Eukaryota > Metazoa > Chordata > Amphibia > Anura > Aromobatidae > Allobates > Allobates femoralis. Next base: position 511,699,157 of record JARQOC010000002.1, read on the forward strand.
GCTCCCCTATATTCTTGTGTCTGGCCAAGTACAAATAGGCACCTGGGGGTTGGGGGCAGCCCGTCGTTGCCTGCTGGATCCGGCTGGTTCCAGAAAGACCATGTAATTTTTTTTCTGAAAAATCAATAAAACAATCCTAAAAAAGGGACTGCATCTTTATTAACCCCTCGCCCATGGTCCAGGGGTTAATAAAGATGCAGTCCCTTTTATTTACATTGTTTTATGGATTTGTCAGAAAAAAATTTCACGTGGGCTTCGCCGTATTTCTGGAACCAGCCGGATCCAGCAGGCAGCGACGGGCTGCCCCCAACCTCCAGGTGCCTATTTGTACCTGGCCGGACACAAGAATATAAGGGAGCCCTTTTTTTTAATTATGTCATGAATTTCATGAAATAATAAAAAAAAAATGTGTGGGGCTCCGCGCAATTTCGATGTATAGCCAGGTACAGCTAAGCAGCTGGGGGCTGGAATCCGCAGCGCAGGGATGCCCAAGCTTTCTGGGCACCCCCGCTGCAAATTGCAGCCCGCAGCCGCCCCAGAAGATGGTGCGTTCATTGAAGCGCCATCCTCTGGCGCTGAACCCCGCTCTTCCAGCGGCCCTGGTGGCGGTGGCACGCTGGGTAATAAAGGGGTTAATACCAGCTTTGTTATACAAGCTGGTATTAAGCCCGAGATTCTTAATGTCAGGCCACGTTTGACCCAGCCACTAAGAATCTCCAATAAAGGGTTAAAAAAACACAACACAGAGAAAATTTTTTATTAGAAATAAAAAAAATAAGCCATTAGGGACTCCATCTTTAATTAAAAAAATCCTCTTCCGTCCGACGTAGTCCAAAACGCGATGTCCTCTCTGCTACATCCCCTGTGCATAGATATAGATGTCTATGCACAGGGAATAAGCAGACTGAGAACAATCGCAGCTCTGCTACATCATCTCTGTGAGCAGGCAGGCTCTAGGACCCTGGAGCTGCGGCAGCCTGCACAGAGAAGACAGCTGGACTCGGCTCGCAATGTAACAGCAGTTACTTTGCGAGTTTCCCAGCGATTACTTGCACAGTAATCAGACCAATGCAAGTCAAAGGCAATCCTAGTTTTGTCAGAGTCTGTGACAAAACTAGGATTGATATTGATTTGCATTGGACTCGTTTACTGTGCGAGTAATCACTGGGAAACTCGCAGAGTACCGAGTCCTGTGAGTCCCTTACTACTCGCCGAGTAACGAGTCCTAGCGAGTAGATTCGCCCATCCCTAGCGGCTATGACTGCCTGGCCCTTGAGCCACACCCGGTCTCACACTACATGGCATAGTACAGGCTTCAGCCTGACCGGTAACTTCCACACTGCATGTGATCCATCATTCCACATCCATGAATCACATACGTTCTCACAGAAGCTCACAGCCCATCATACGATATCCCTGGACTGCGGCTCCCCTGGGTCCATAACAGGGATTGGCAAACCTGAGATACCGGGTAAACCATGCATCACCAAGGCCTCCTCACCACGTGTCCAGGCCATCAGCCGCCACCAAACCTCCATACTCAGGCAGGTGTCCAGGTCGACGACTGTGCCCCACGCCTGAGTCGAGTGCCCTCCAGGATCGGCCCTGGTTCCCCACTCTGGGAGCCCTCTTAACCCCTGCATCTGGCCACAGAAACACACACACCATCAGAGGGACAGGTGCCTCCCACATGCAGCAGGCCAAGCCTCCCTCTCCTCCTAAAGGGACGGAATTCCTCTGACTAACATCAACACTGGCTGGGTCTCTCCCACTGAACAGGTTCCTATGCTGTTATCCCATGTGATGCACCCAGCCATGGGTCACATCACCATAATACATATATCATATCCACCCACACTTTTCTAAAGCATTAGTCTCAGGAGTGAAGAAAAAAAAAAGAATAGACAAACATGGCATTATTCACATACACCAGCTCTCCGGCAAATGATCAGGCTTTGATAAATAATAAAAATTGTGGCGTTATGAACAAATTCAAGGCAACTAATAAACTGCTAGGAAAATTCACCCATCATGAGTGGCCATGGCTTCCCCATTGCACCTAGTCGTCTCTATATTCTTATGCTAAACATTGTTTTATGTTTATTATTGTTAACATTAAATCTATCATAATACAATTCTGTTTCATGGTGAAACATGAATTAAACATGACTTTAGACATTAAATATTTCTTATGTGTATTGTATATTTTTCTATCAATGCTTATGAATTCTTATTTCTTCCTACTATATAAAAGTGAACTTTTTACCATTATATATAATATTTACATTAGAAGTAAAAAATTTCATATGATTTCAATCAATCTTTCAGGGGGTCCCTGCTTTATTGTCTGATTATTATACCCTGCAGGGGGTCTCCTAATGTTAATCAAATTGGAGTCAATAGTTTTTTGCAAGGTCACATGTGAAGAGAAGACAGATGGAGTAAATTCATGATGTCATTGAGAAAGCTCTGATGGTAGCATTTTTGCTTAAAACTTACATCTGTGTAATATAGAAAATGGATTCATTTTTAAGACAATGATGTTCTTTCACAAGTTAATCAATTTCTTTTACTTATTTCATAAAAATAGAAGAAAATGATTCAACTTAAAACATGTTTTCTGGATATTGCACCAACAGAAATAAAAGACTTAAAATGCAGTAATTTCAAGTCTGCATATTCTATGCAGTCTGTCTAATATGGAGGATAGACATATATTGTATACACACTGAATTATATTGCTTTGGGTAGGGTCAGATTAGCGCTATTAGCTGCACTCAGGGGGATTCCGATAAAAACAAAGAAATTTGGAGCCTTGACGCAGTGTTACCACCATGGTAATGCGCATCAGCGCTGCCAATTCATCCCTATGGTGCCGGAGGCCCGAGTGCAGCTCAAACACCAGCATCTGAGTGCCAGAGTTTGAATTCTCTGAATGCTCTGAAACGTCATTTGACGCGCCAGGAAAAAGCACGACATTTCTAACTCCGGCACTCAGATGCTAGCGTTTGAGCTGCGCTCGGGCCTCCGGCACCATAGGGATGAATTGGCAGTGCTGACGCCGCTTTACCATGGCGGTAACACTGCATCAAGGCTCCCAAATTCTATGAATCTAAGATTCACAGAATTAATCATCTCCCCGGAGTTATCATGCTGTTCTTTGTTGGTGTCTGTCAAGTTTCTTTTCATGGGATGCCTAATTTTCTAAATCTATATCTTTGATGATGGAGTGCTCAAAAAATGACTACAACTTGTGATGTGGACTTTTATATGAAAGTCTTCTGCCTAAACCCCAACTCTTTGGCAATAATGAATCAATAAAAGCAGATACATATCCAATATCTATTAAGTTATAAAGTTGGTATCTGTACAATATGAAAAACAAATATTGTATACTGAGTAAAGGTCATAAAAAACATTCAGCAAACATTACCATGCATAGTTCATATAATGTTTACCTGTCACAATCAATTAAATCAAATACCGTTTATACTCGTGTATAAGCCGAGTTTTTCAGCCCAAAAATTGGGCTGAAAAGTCCCCCCCACTCGGCTTATACGTGAGTCATAAGGCCGCCCGCCCCCCCCCAACGGTATACAGGCGCCCCCCCCATGGGTATACAGGGGCCCCCTTGCTGCCGCAAACCTGTAAAGTAATATTATCCCTGTCGCCGCCGCCACCATTGCGCTCCTCTGGCTTCATCCGGCTTCTTCCGGCTTCCTCCTCTGGCGCACAGACAATGACGTCATTGCCTGCGCCCACCGGAGGAGGAAGCCGGAAGAAGCCGGAAGAAGCATGAAGACCCAGAGGAGCGCGGTGCAGAGCGGCGGCGGCAACAGGGATAAGTATAATGATCTATTACTTTACAGCTTTGCGGCAGCAAGGTGGGGCCCTGTATATTGATGGGGGGGGTCTGTATACCACTGGGGCTGCTGCTGTATACACCACTGGGGCTGCTGCTGTATATACCACTGGGGCTGCTGCTGTATACACCACTGGGGCTGCTGCTGTATATACCACTGGGGGCTGCTGCTGTATATACCACTGGGGCTGCTGCTGTATACACCACTGGGGCTGCTGCTGTATATACCACTGGGGCTGCTGCTGTCTACACCACTGGGGCTGCTGCTGTATATAGCACTGGGGCTGCTGCTGTATATACCACTGGGGGCTGCTGCTGTATATACCACTGGGGGCTGCTGCTGTATATAGCACTGGGGCTGCTGCTGTATATACCACTGGGGGCTGCTGCTGTATATACCACTGGGGGCTGCTGCTGTTTATACCACTGGGGCTGCTGCTGTATATACCACTGGGGCTGCTGCTGTATATACCACTGGGGAGGCTGCTGTAACACTGCTGGGGCCTGTATATACCACTGGGGAGGCTGCTGTATACCACACTGCTGGGGGCTGTATACCTATGCTGGGGTCCACCCTCGGCTTATACACGAGTCAATAGGTTTTCCCAGGTTTTGGGGCAAAAGTAGGGGGGGTCGGCTTATACACGGGTCGGCTTATACACGAGTATATACGGTTGTAAACTAATAACATTCATAAATTGTCTTGTGCATAAATAATAAAGAATGCAACAGTGACATCCAAATATATATATATATATATATATATATATATATATATATAACAAAGAGCAGCACTTAATCCCTAATAAGGGTGGTGCAAATCAGTCCAGGGCTTAGGCCGGCTTCACACTGCGTTTGTGATCCGATCCGTGGCTGTCCGCCTGAGGCAGACAGCCGTGGACCGGATCAGCACACAGGACTGGGGGGGCTAATATGCCCTCCGGTCCTGTGTGTAGCGCACGCAGCTGCAGCCGCTGACAGGTCAGGACCGCGGCGCCCGTGGTCCTCACCTATCAGCAGTGGGAACTGCGTGCGCTGCACACAGGACTGGAGGGCATAATAGCCCTCCAGTCCTGTGTGCTGATCCGGTCCGCGGCTGTCTGCCTCAAGTGGACAGCCACGGATTGGATCACACACGCAGTGTGAAGCCGGCCTTAGTTCCTTCACCCCAATATACAAACCAAATGATGACTGCAGCACTCCACAAGTGATGTTTATTGTCTTTAATGGCCTTCAGGCATCTATGTGGTTTATAGATGCCTGAAGGCCATTAAAGGCAATATACATCACTTGTGGAGTGCTGCAGTCATCATTTGGTCTGTATATATATATATATATATATACACAGTATATATACAGTATATATACATATATTATATATATATATATATATATATATACAGATATTTATGGGTAAACTTAAAATGTCCAAATGACCAAGTAGTGGTGCGGCTGAAGTATCCGTTCATATGGCTGTTGAGTGTTGCAGCTTTGCCAGTTTTATGTGAAAACTGTAGATTGCATCTGTTAGAAATAAGCACACTTTCAACTAAGGCACAAAGTCAAAATTTAATATATTTAATACATTATTGACTAGCCTATAATAATAAAAAAAAGTGTAAGGCATTTCTTAGAAGATTCAGAAGATATCTGTTAATTTGTAAGAAGGATGAAAGACATTAAATAACTACTGAGGTAGACTCCACTACAGATGCTCCACTACAGCAGATAATTTGATAAAGGGACATATGTTTGATGTGTCTGTATCTGACTTCATCTTCCAAGGTATGAAAACTCTAATTATGGTTAAGAGGTCACCAATAGGACTATGTGAACATACTAAAGTCTGAACACTTTAACATGGAGCGTCCTTCAGGATGAACAACAGACCTTCTGAGCCCTAAGAGAAGGTTATTACAGCAACACAATAGAAAAACCTATTGAAAATCAATACCATAATAACAGAGAACATTGCTGCTGCAGTCCCAGCTAGGCAATTAAAGACAATTTACTAAAGTTGACAAGTTACGGTGATATACACTGAGGAAATAGTAACGACTATCTCTATCAAAATGAAGACAGGTTAAAAAGTTATCAAAAATTGAATGACATAATGTTTTATAATATTTTAGAATTGGAGATCACATATTTTAATTAAATTGGTATCTAATAATCAAGATTAATTGAAAAAAAAATAATAGGCAAAGTACTGTACAAATCAGAAAATGGAAGGAAGATATCTGGCTCAATTTTTCTGACCGAATCAATGCCTGCATCCATGCTCCATGCTGGCTTAACAGGGAGCTGGATCCTATTCATTTGTTAAAGTATTAATCAGGTGAAACTGGTAGCTAGAGGTTTTTTTCATTATTTTTTTACAATTTCCAAATTAGGTGAGATTGACCTTCTTGCACTGATAAGAAGACATTTCTAAATATATCAGTGGCTATCCTCTGATTTCGGTGTGCACATATACTTTTGCTAAGTTATTAGTGCAGGGGCATTATTGGCACATCCCGCATGTACAAAGGAAGACATAGGAAAATTCAAAATTGAGATAATACATGGTATATGTTTTTTTTGTTCTGGATAACATATTTATGAAATTCTTACTATTCAAGGATCATGATTTGAGGGTGGACAGACATGTGTCTGAGATGGTTAAGTGAATCTTGCTTTGAGAGGGGTGAATACAATGACATTGGAGGTCACTTCCAGCTATAATATTGTATGGCTTCTTTCTTTGCTTTCTTTATTTCCTTCTTTCTCTCTGTCTCTTTCTTTGCATTTATCTATGTATCTTTCTTCCTTATCTATGTTTAGATATTACCTGAATCAGCAGATTTACACTCAGTTGTCACTTACACTCATAAAATGTAGATTAGAGAACAATCATTTAAGCAATAACTTTTTTTCATTTTCTACAGGGCAATAAGCTCTCAGAGGAATAGCAATGCACTTGATTTATGACAGCAATTTCACGTAAGTCAGTAATTAGATATTTTACTTAAGGATATCTCAGCTGTTTTAACAGATAAAGATTTCTTGATTTTTTAAAAGGATGTTTTGAATTTAAGGACTTCATAGTCCTGGAAATAAATAAACTTATCACTTGCCAATAACCATCTCCAGTGTTGTCATTGACACTGCTGACAAATTCATGTATAGCTAGAATAATGTCATTTTAATGTCATGAATGGTGGTATATAAGGAATGAAAAAAGCAACAAAGATCAGCTCACCTCCTCTGCAGTCCCACCGTGCGGACCTCGCAGTGCGGCAAGTACTTGTACAATGCCCTTCAGCTATGGCAGTCTATGGATAATCATACGATGTATAGTGGTGGTCAGTGGGCCATCAGAGCTGAGTAGTGGAGCAAAGTTTGTACAGCAGAGTCATTTTACATCTCCAGAGTAACTTTTTGAATCTCTCTCATCTATACTGTGTAAGCTCTTATAGTCAGCAGGATCCTCTCTCTCTAAGCTTTGTATTGTGTAAGCTCTTTTGGTCAGGGGGTTCTTTCTTCCCCTCTCAATCCTGTAGTGTATAAGCATTTATGGTCAGCAGGCCCCTCCTATTTCTCCTGTAGAGTGAAAGCTCTTATGATATACAGGGTCCTCTCTCTTTCTCCTTTGTATTGTGTAGGCTTTTGTGGTCAGCGAGGTCACCTCTCTCTCCTATAGAGTGTAAGCTCTGATGGTCAGCTCAGTTCTTTCTTTGTCTTTCATCCCCCCAACATCTATATTCGGAGTAATTAAAAGCCTTCAAGTATTATAATTTATTTGCTGAAAAGCAAATTATCAGGGTACATTCAGCAAAGCCGGTGAATTTGAAATTCAACAAGATCCATTCATCTCTACTTATGAGCTGACTTACTAACTGACTTACTAACTGACTTACGAAGCAACTAACATAACATGTTGTTTCTGCACATTCAGCACAAAATGCCATTTATAATAAATATTGCAGTTTCTTAATAATGCAACCTCGTCATGACTAGAGTCTTTAGTACAACCTTTGGCTGCTATGACTTCCTGCAAATGTAATGCATACATAGATATGAGTTTCTAGCAGTATTCCAGAGGATGTAGGAATGTGAGCTCATTCCTTTTGGGCAATGGCCTCGGGTCACTAATTGTATTATTTTTTATCCTGAAACAGCTTTGTTCACATTCCATGAAAGATTTTCTATGTTGGTTAAAGTCAGATGACTGATGGCTACACCAGAATCTTCTGGGATTTGTTCTGAAACTAAACTTTGGTGGATTTTGAAGTAAACTTGGAATCAAGGAATCATAGTTCAATAGAAAGATCCAAAGATATCCAAGATTAAACTTCTTCACAGAAAATGTGATAAAACAGGTTTTTATTTCCAGAGGAAGCAAAACAAACCAAAAACATTATTGAACCATCACCATTTCAAGCCACTACAGGCAGTGGGGTATTTTCTGCATATACTTCTTTATTCCTTCTTTATAAAAATATAAAAGATATAAAAGTTGGGGTTTTTAATCCGCGCTGCCAATCATTCCAATAATATTCAAATTCAAAGAGTTGGCATGAAGGTGATTTTAAAAACCCCAACTTTTATATCTTTTATATTTTATGAAAATCATTTTATTAAAGGGGAGACTGCAGCAGCCAAAGTAAAAGTATTGATGATTATAGTGGTTGTGATTTTCACAACCATACCAGCTGAGCATATTCCTTTAAATGGAAAAAGTTTCATTTGTGTTGTTAACGCCCTATGGCACCTTGTTTCTTTTTCAGATTTCTGCATTATTCCTTCTTTAGACATACTACTGATCCATAGGCTCAAATCATTTCAGTTTTATTTCAACACTCTAAATATACATATATAGTATTAAGCTTATTCCTTGTGCATTTGGATAATTAAAGGTGCAGACATGGAGAGCACCAGTGTTTACTATGTGCCTTAGGGTAGGAACACACTTCAGTTCCTGATCAGTTTTCCTGATCAGTGTTCATCAGTTTGTGTGCCAAAACCAGGAGTGAACCTTCCAGAGAAAAAGTATAATTGAAAGATTGACACCTGTGATGGGTTTTGGAGTCACTCCTGGTTTTGGCACACAAACTGATGAACACTGATCAGGAAAACTGATCAGGAAAACTGATCAGGAACTGAAGTGCGTTCCTACCGTTACTGTGCAAACTGAAATCTCAGTGCCTGCTGCAAACAAATCTTGCAACGAGTCTTTTGCAATCACTTCAAGGCTTTTTACCACCTCCCTACTCTGGAACCTGGAGGCCGATGGTGATAGCATGATCTTTCTGTTACTTCTAGATAGTGTAGGTAGTCTTCTTTTAATTTTGCCCTCTTATACTATAGTTCCAATTATAACTGTGCTGCTTTATTGGCCATATCTGTAATCCTTAAATATGGAAACATTTTAAAGCACTGACATATATCTATTTGAATGTACTTAAAATCTATGCAACCATTCATAAAATATAAACTACCAAGCATTACTCTCAATTGTGGAGACATCACTGAGAAGCAAGAACAACAACACTGGACACTAGAGAGAACAGCAGTAGATGAGTATATTTGATCAATTAAACTATATTAAATGCATATGCACATACAGTTAATAAAAAAAAATGGTGGAAATAATCTCTCTGATTGCTCTTTCATTGTGTATTTTCACTAACTGCTCCATCTTCACTTTCTCTGTTTGCCAGGGTCCCCATGGTTCAGTGTTGAGCTCCATCCTACCTTCACTCTATATAACTTTATTGGGGAAATTTCTTTACTGTGTTACTAATGCCTTATGATCAGTATTAGAGCATGTTCCCAAAAGAGGGGAATACAGACTTGCCTACATGATTTCTGGGTAGAAAATGCACAGTGTAATTCATTACCAACAAAGTTGATACGATTTTCCAAATCAGAATATTAACAAATCAGTGAAAATTAATACAGATAGTGACCAGTATTGAAGATTTTACATCCGTAGCTTATCAATTTATTCTGCCAACTTTCATGGTGAATTCTACTTTTTAAAATAGATATGGGGAAATTCATTAAAAGTTAAAATCTGTAACAATTTCTTACGTAGCTCTTGAATTTTTTTTAATTCAGAAAAGGCTAACAACTGGACGAAAAAAGTAATCTGTTTCTTATATATTACTGTTAACTAATTTTTTATTTATTAGTTTAGTTTAAACATGATTTCACTTGTTTGTTACTTTTCAAATTGTAAAGTGATGTGGAAAATATTAGTGTTGACAAAAATATTCCTCGGTAAAATAATGTATATTTGGTTTTCCAGGAATTGGTAATTTTGGGGATTTACCTGCATTAAATATTCTAAATGTTTTTTATCCAGTATGTGAGGAATGAAAATGCTTTTCTTTACAAAAATGGAAGCATATCTGCATCATTCTGGATGGATAGATAGCAGACCACTAATTCTCGACAAAAATTGCTTATGCTGGTCACTCTACACTATAGAAAATGCTTGAAATACAATTTTTTACCTGTATGTTTTGTTCATGCTAGTCTTGATGGGGGAGCATGTTGGAGTCAGAGACAACTGAGTCATTAAAGTAAACTTGTCAGCTGATACATGTTGCCAAATCCATGGACATTATATGTCTAACATTGTATGATCTTAGCTTGGTATGTTTCACTCTAAAGTACTGTGGTGTTCTAGAAAGAAAAATACTTTAAAAGCCCACCAAAGACTGAGCTGCATATAAATGCACACGTAGGCAAAGACCTGTCAATCCAAGGCGTTGGGTGGAGAAAAGATACAAAGGATCCATACGTCCAACTGGCCTACAGTGCCAATTGATCTATGGCAGCTTTTAAAGTATCATTTTCTCTGAAGAGTCAACCGTACCTGGCTGAAATCATACAGCCACTGTCTTGTACATGCTGGTAGTGGATTAGGCAGCATGTATCAGCTGACAGGTTCCTTTTAAGAGATACTTGCCTGCTATTCAATCCAGTGTGTCTGAAAAGTGATGTACACCCCCATGCACCTGGCCAAATATCTTACTCCAGTCAGGGACAACAGCAATATTTCTGGCATAAGGCATGCCACAGCTCTTCATGAATTAGATAAGCTGTGGTGTCACGCTATCATTTCACTCAAGTCTCATGCCATTTCTGACTATTTTGGCAAGACTTGGACTCGAGTTGCACAAAAAAACTGTAACTTATCAAACAGTGTTTTAAACCATATTTCTAGTAATAAATTGGGGCCTATGTATCAATATATTGATAATGAAGAGTTAACAAATTCCTTGTCAAAAAATTGGGACTCAACACGGCATAAAAAAATTGAAAGACTTGCAATATTTACTTGTACATTTGTGGCAGATCCAGTCTATTATAATAGCACTAGATTAAGGCCCGATGCTATCGCATCGGGAGTGCGGTGAAATGAACAGGTGCCCTAGAAATAGCCGCTGAATAGTATAGTCCTCTCTCCAGAAAGAACGCTGTTGTTGCGGGATTTACATGGTGTATTCTAAAGAATCGGGTAGTCTAGAATCACCGGCGATCACAGCGGTGACATCGCTGGATCACCAGGAGAAGGTAAGGAGACTCCGCTGCTCCGAGCGTCAGGGGCGGACCTACCGTGGTGCAGCTGGTTCAGCTGCACCGGGGCCCCGACTGGGTAAGGGGCCCCTCAAGCATCAGTAGGGGGTCCCCGTGACCCTGTAACAGAGGAGAGGAGGGTAACTGAGGGAAGCATCCTGCTTCCCTTGGGTGTTCCCGCCCCTCCTCTCGTCTGCAGCCCAGGCTCTAACCCTAGCCCTAGCCCTAACCCTAGCCCTAACCCTAGCCCTAACCCTAACCCTAGCCCTAACCCTAGCCCTAACCCTAGCCCTAACCCTAACCCTAGCCCTAACCCTAACCCTAGCCCTAGCCCTAACCCTAGCCCTAACCCTAGCCCTAACCCTAACCCTAGCCCTAACCCTAACCCTAACCCTAACCCTAGGAGAAGGGGGCGGCGCCACATTCCTGTCATGGCGCCAGCGGCAAGGGGCAGGTAAGACCTCATGAAGGGGCGGCCCTCCCCCGGTCCTCACCCGCGGCTGCAGCAGGGGCGGCGGTGCTCTGACAGCACCCCCCGCCCCCGGAGCCCTCACCCGCAGCTGCAGCAGGGGCGGCGGTGCTCTGACAGCACCCCCACCTGCCCCTGGAGCCCTCACCCGCGGCTGCAGCAGGGGCGGCGGTGCTCTGACAGCACCCCCCTGTCCCCGGAGCCCTCACCCGTGGCTGCAGCAGGGACAGCGGTGCTCGGACAGCACCCCCTCCTCCCCCGGGCCTCGGGATAGGGATGCTGGCGACAGTACTGATGCGGTAGTGTGGCTCTGGGAGCCCCGCTACCGGCAAAGGTCGGCCATATTGGATCACCCCGAGGGGGTGTACACATGCAGCTTCTGTCCGGATGTGACGTAGAGATTGGGGTGAATCCGGACGGAAGCTGCATTAGGGCTTTTATACTAATAGATATGTTGTCAAGTTTGTGTTTCATTGAGTGTGACCACCACAGACATCAATCTCAAGAGGCATTCAATAACTATTGTCCAAACATTGATTGGAAATATGGGAAATTCCAGTAATCAGCTGGCGCTCATTTTCCAGTGATATGCTGAGTCCTTATATATTTTTAAATGTTCATTAAACAATACTAGGGAAAAAAACAATGCGTTTTGGCTCAGGTTACAAAGAAGAGCCTTCATCAGGTTCATATCAGCTCAGGCTAAATTCAACCCAGGGGAATTAGAAGGCCCACGTGAAGGGGAATTGGAAGGATTAACATGTTGTGTTATTGCCATAAAAAGTGACACTGGTCACATTTCAAAAATTTGGCCTAGTCATTACGGTCAACATTGGCTCTGTCACTAAGTGGTTAAAGAGGAGGTTTAACCCCTTCAGGACCCAGCCTATTTTGACCCTAAAGACCTTGGCCTTTTTTGCAATTCTGACCAGTGTCCCTTTATGAGGTTATAACTCGGGAACGCTTCAACCGATCCTAGCGATTCTGAGATTGTTTTTTCGTGACATATTGGGCTTCATGATAGTATTAAATTTAAGTCGATCATTTTTGCGTTTATTTGTGAAAAAATCAAAAATATGGCAAAAATTTTGAAAATTTCACAATTTTCACATTTTAAATTTTTTTTTCTGATAAACAAGATAGATATGTGACAGAAAAAAGTTATTAAATAATATTTCCCACATGTCTACTTCACATCAGCACAATTTTGGAAAAAAAAAAATTTTTGTTAGGACGTTATAAGGGTTCAAAGTTCATGAGCAATTTTTCATTTTTCAACCAAAATTTACAAAACCATTTTTTTTAGTGACCACATCACATTTGAAGTCCTTTTGAGGGGTGTACATGACAGAAAACACCCAAAAGTGACACCATTCCAAAAACTGCACCCCTCAAACTACATTCAAGAAGATTATTAACCCTTCAGGTGCTTCACAGGAACTAAAGCAAAGTGGAAACAAAAAATGGATATTTTAATTCTTTTATCAAAAATGTTCTTTTAGCCTCAATTCTTTCATTTTCACATGGGCAACAGGATAAAATGGATCTTAAAATGTGTTGTGCAAATTCTCCCGAGTACATCGATACCTCATATGTGGTCATAAACCACTGTTTGGGCGCACGGCAGGGCTCAGAAGTGAAGGAGCGCAATTTGACTTTTGGAGCTAATTTTACATTCAAAAAGTGAAATTGCGCTCTTTCCCTTCTGACCCCTGCCGTGCGCCCAAACAGTGGTTTATGACCACATATGAGGTATCGGTGTACTCAGGAGAAATTGCCCAACAAATTTTAGGATGAATTTTATGCTGTTGCCATGTGAAAATGAAAAAATTTAGGCTAAAAGAAAATTTTTGTGAAAAAAAAAGTACTATTTCATTTTCACAGATCAATTTGTAAAGCACCTGGGGGTTCAATATGCTCACTACCCATCTAGATATGCTCCCTGGGGGGTCTAGTTTCCAAAATGGGGTCACTTGTGGGGAAGCTCCAATGTTTAGGCACACAGGGGCTCTCCAAAAGCGACATGGTGTCCACTAACAATTTGAATAAAAATCAGCTCAAATTGTTAGCTGGAACCATGTTGTTTAGTAAGCCCCTGTGTGCCTAAACATTGGGGCTCCCCCACAAGTGACCCCATTTTGGAAACTAGACCCCCCAAGGAACGTATCTAGATGCATAGTGAGCACTTTGAACCCCCAGGTGCTTCACAAATTCATCCATATAAATGAAAAAGCACTTTTTTTTCCACAAAAATTTTCTTTTTTCATTATTATGGATCAATTTGTGAAGCACCTGGTGGTTGAAAGTGCTCACTATGCATCTAGATACGTTCCTTTGGGGGTCTAGTTTCCAAAATGGGGTCACTTGTGGGGGAGCTCTAATGTGGAGACGCACAGGGGCTCTCCAAACGTGACATGGTGTCCGCTAACAATTTGAATGCAAAATGAGCTCAAATTGTAAGCGGACACCATGTCGCATTTGGAGAGCCCCTGTGCGTCTCCACATTGGAGCTCCCCCACAAGTGACCCCATTTTGGAAACTAGACCCCCAAGGGAACGTATCTAGATGCATAATGAGAACTTTCAACCCCCAGGTGCTTCACAAATTAATCTGTAAAAATGAAAAAGTACTTTTTTTCCGCAAAAATCTTTTTTATCATTAATTTGTGAAGCACCTGGAGGTTCAATATGCTCACTACCCATCTAGATATATTCCCTGGGGGGTCTAGTTTCCAAAATGGGGTCACTTGTGGGGGAGCTCCAATGTTTAGGCACACAGGGGCTCACTAAACACAACATGGTTACAGCTAACAATTTGAGCTGATTTTTATTCAAATTGTTAGCGGACACCATGTCGCGTTTGGAGAGCCCCTGTGTGCCTAAACATTGGAGCTCCCCCACAAGTGACCCCATTTTGGAAACTAGACCCCCCAAGGAACTTATTTAGATGCATAGTGAGCACTTTAAACCCCCAAGTGCTTCACAAATTGATCCGTAAAAATGAAAAAGTACTTTGTTTCCACAAAAAATTTATTTTTTTCATTTTTACGGATCAATTTGTGAAGCACTTGGGGGTTCAAGTGCTCACTATGCATCTAGATACGTTCCTTGGGGGGTGTAGTTTCCAAAATGGGGTCACTTGTGGGGGAGCTCCAATGTTTAGGCACACAGGGGCTCTCCATACGCGACATAGTGTCCGCTAATAATTGGAGCTAATTTTCCATTCAACTTGTTAGCGGACACCATGTCACATATGGAGTGCTCCTGTGTGCCACCAGCACAAGGGCAACTGGAAGAGTTGGGGTACAGCACCAGAAAATGGCACCTCTAATGTGCTATTTTCTGGGGTGGCTGTGAGTTGCAATTTGCAGTGTGGGGGGCCACAACATTTGGGTCTCTCCACGATGGGGATTGCAGCCCCCCAACTGCCAAGTTGTACCTGGCTGGCATCCAAAAATAAGGCAAAGCTCCTTGTCATTTTATTGGTAGACGTAAAAAAAAAAAATGACGTAGGGCTCCGCCATATTTTTGGTCCAGCCAGGTACAACTTGGCAGCTTCGGACTGCCAGCAACCCCCAGCTGCCTCGTTGTACCTGGCTGGTACCCAAAAATACAGCAAAGCCCTTTTTTCTTTCTTTCTAGAACTAATTCTAGAAAAAAAAATGACGTAGGGCTCCGCCATATTTTTGGTCCAGCCAGGTACAACTTGGCAGCTACGGACTGCCAGCAACCCCCAGCTGCCTCGTTGTACCTGGCTGGTACCCAAAAATACAGCAAAGCCCTTTTTTCTTTCTTTCTAGAACTAATTCTAGAAAAAAAAATTACGTAGGGCTCCGCCATATTTTTGGTCCAGCCAGGTACAACTTGGCAGCTACGGACTGCCAGCAACCCCCAGCTGCCTCGTTGTACCTGGCTGGTACCCAAAAATACAGCAAAGCCCTTTTTTTTTCTTTCTAGAACTAATTCTAGAAAAAAAAATGACGTAGGGCTCCGCCATATTTTTGGTCCAGCCAGGTACAACTTGGCAGCTACGGACTGCCAGCAACCCCCAAGCTGCCTCGTTGTACCTGGCTGGTACCCAAAAATACAGCAAAGCCCTTTTTTTTTTCTTTCTAGAACTAATTCTAGAAAAAAAAATGACGTAGGGCTCCGCCATATTTTTGGTCCAGCCAGGTACAACTAGGCAGCTGGGGGCTGGATTCCACAGCATGGAGAGGCCCAAGCGTTCTGGGCCCCCCATGCTGCGAATTGCAGCCCGCAGCCGCCCCAAAAAATGGCGCATTCATTGAAGCGCCATTTTCTGGCGCTGTACCCAGACTCTTCCAGTTGCCCTGGTGCCGGTGGCAAACTGGGTAATAAAGGGGTTAATGCCAGCTTGTTATTGGCAGCTGGCACTAAGCCCCGAGATTCATAATTTAGGGCCAATGGTAGACCCGCCATTAGGAATCTCTGGTAAATAGTCAGAAAATACACACAGAGAAAAATCTTTTTATTTGGAAAAAAAAAACAAACAAAATTTGGACTCCATCTTTATTATAAAGATCCGACGTAGTCCACAACGAAGGTCCCACGGCGCTCGACCGCCTCCGACGTAGTCCACAACAAAGGTCCCACGACGCTCGATCGCCTCTGCTCAATCCAGAGATTGCAGCAAGGGATCAAGTGTCCTTTTCCTACAGCCTATGGGGTCAGAGTTATGTTGCACTGTATGACAATGATCTGTCATACAGTGCACCATGACTATGATCCCAGAGACTACAACAAGAGGATACTTGATCCCTTGTTGCACCCATCCATTCACCTATGCACCCATCAGCCATGCACACACACATCCACGCCCGCACGCAGACAGCCACGCACGCAGTCAGCCACGCATACATACATGCATGCATACTACATACATGCATACTACATACATGCATGCATACTACATACATGCATGCATACTACATACATGCATGCATACTACATACATGCATGCATACTACATACATGCATGCATACTACATACATGCATGCATACTACATACATGCATGCATACTACATACATGCATGCATACTACATACATACATACATTTATACATACTACATACATTTATACATACTACATACATTCATTTATACATACTACATACATACTACATACATAGATACATTCATTCATACACACATACTACATACATACATACTACATACATACTACATACATTCATTCATTCACACATACTTACCTGATCCAGGAGGAGGAGCCCGGAAGAGGAGGAGCCCACACCGGAGCTGGACCGCGGCTGCACCGGCTTGCCCGCCGGTAGGTGAGAGAGGGATGGGGGGGGTGGATACGGGGCATGGGGGTGTTACCTTCATCAGCCCCCTCTGTGATCGCACGGAGGGGGCTGTGGAAGCTGACAGGCGGCGGCGGTGATTGCCATTTACCGCCGGCGGGCATTCCGCCGGCGTGATGACTGTTACCGCCGCCGTGGGGGGGGGGGGGGTAGGACGGCGATCGGGGGGGCCAGGAGGCCGATCGGGGGGCCCTGGAGTGAGGGGGGGCTAGGAGGGAGATGGCACATGCCATCCCGCCCCTCCAGATCTGATTGGAGAGCTCCAATCGGATCTGGAGGGGATTACTAGCACTGATTGGCAGTCTGAATTTCAACTGCCAATCAGAGGGGCCCTGGGCACGGGGGGGGTTAATCCACCCCCCGTGGGGTGTACTACAGGTTGTCACTGTGCATTATGTACAGTGACACCTGAGTCACCCCCCTCACACGGGCCGCAGGAGCCCGATCATTCCATGGCCCACCGTTTGGGCCAAAGGTCGGGAACGAACTTGTTTTCATGGCCCAAACGGTGGGCCAAGGGTCGTGAAGGGGTTAAACAAACACCAATATTTACTTTCTTTACAGATGATTCATTATTCACTGCCCCTTTAAATTAGCTTCTTAGGTCTATAAATCATCACATAATACAGCTTTCCAATGCTAATAAGATGAACATTTTGCCGTCACTTCCTAAAGAAGCTAAGCAAACCATCCATTCCCTTAATTACACCGTTCTGATTTTGGTTTTGGGTTGAAATCCTCTCTTTGGTTAAGATCTTCTTTAAAGAATGAGATTTTAATATCAATCAGCTTAAGTATGAACATTTTAGCCTTTGTCATAATTTTTTTTAATAATTTGCTTTAAACAGAAAAAAATCACTAAGGTACAACAATAACAGTCTAGTTGGTTAATAAACATTGTTCATTAGTAAAACGACAAGTCATCAAGTCATTAGACACATAATTTGTTGTAGATTGTCCAGCACATGGTCAAAAGTCAACCGTGATATTTTAGGTTTGTTGCTGTTTTAACAAATACCTCAGTTTATTAGGATTGTAAAGGAAATGATTTTGTGG
Source organism: Allobates femoralis (assembly GCA_033576535.1). NCBI lineage: Eukaryota > Metazoa > Chordata > Amphibia > Anura > Aromobatidae > Allobates > Allobates femoralis. The sequence continues at coordinate 511,717,456 of JARQOC010000002.1, forward strand.
CTTCACATCTTGATTTATTGAAAGGTGTTGCTCCTAGGTGTTGAAGCTATGCTTGTTTTACCCTTTTTCGTAAATCAGATAGGATCAATGTGTTATTCAGTTACCTTATTGTATTACCTTTATAAATAGACTTTCCAGTTGACAATGAAAAAATAACAGATTTGACTGTCAATATAAATTAGCAGGGAGAGTGTTTTACTACACAGTTTACTAACTTCCCAATTAAGTGCAAACAAGCATGTCATTGTTTCCCGTTGATGTCTCTTGCTCCTTAATAAAGCAAATATGTGCTCACAGCATCAGCGAGTTAGCGTGCAGGCACCAATGTTTATCCGTCTCATAAAGCTGGTCCTTAGAAGTGGTCGAGGTCTAACATAGACATATGTACGTTCCCAGCACATTTTTGCTCATGTGTATAAATCATTACAGATGTGCGCAATTAGCAGTCTATGTATTTTCTGGTGTGAAAAGTTTCCTGTGATGCATTAGGACAATTTTATTTACTTATGGGTGAAGGTACATTTTAGTTTTACTCTATCTACTGTTTCATGGAATTCAAAAATCTAGTAAAGTTTCTATACAAGTGTTTGAGCTTCCATTAAATATTGAAAATGCATGTGGTAAATTTCAAAATGTATTTTCATATTGGAAAAATTTTCGATTTTCTTTTATTTTTGTTGAATTTTTTTCTATGGACATTTTATTTTTTAGTTCCAAAACATCAAGAATATGTCTCAGTTATAGATGTTATCACTAGAGACTAGAGACAAACCTGTTCAAGTTCTTGTTCAGGCAATGCAGCCAAAATTTTTGGCACACACTTTGTGAACCTGAACTTGACACAAACTGCAATGGAAGTCACTGATTGACAGCTCAGCTCTCCACCCACATACAATCAGCCATAAGGAAAACATTTTTGGGAGTGGGAGGATTAATTTTTCTTTTAATTTTTTCAAATTAATTTTGGACACACACTACATCCATAAACTGTGCTTTTGACCCTAGTGTGAGCCAATCAAACACCGCACACTGCTCGTACTTGGCCAGGCACTGTATCCAACCATAGCGATACTTGCTCCAGTGCTTTGCAAACATAGAGTGCCCAAACTCCAGAAGTGAACAGGTGTGATAAACACCAAAAAGTTTGGTGACCTGATCTGAACATTGATAGTTGCACCTATCTCTAATTATAACATGCAATATGCTGTAGGGAAGATGTTTTAATTGCAACGATTGGCAATATGATAAAATCTTCCAAAACAATCTTTGTGTGTTTTTTAAATGATTAAATGAGTAAATACCTGTAAAGCAGAGGTACACAAGGAGATAGGCTGGGTATACATTTGCTGTCTCCAGATGCTAAGCAACTGTCCATCAGCCTCATACAAACCAATCATTGGTTATTTGATACAGTAGTCTTGATTTGGTGCTCAATTATATAGGCCTGCTACATGTCTATGCACACAGAATTATAATTTGTGAGATCATTCTATATGCATAGCCTATTATTGGTTTAGCAGTGCCTAACCTGTATATATGAAGCATTGTGCCAATATTTAGAAATCATCACACTCGAATAAAAAACATTTTGTTGGTTTATAAGATGTTTGCTAGCCTGATGATCAGTCAACGTAAATGAGCCTTTAGGGGTTTAAAACTCTCCCTAATGCACATACTACTTGTTTATATGTAATAATGTTTGCTATGTCCTGAATAATCATGCCCTACTGCCCCCAAAGTGTTTGTGTGTCAAAATGTGTGTATGCATGTAAATACATGTGGATGTGTGTTTCACACTTAATGTTTGTCTTAATGTGTTTGTGAATGTCAGTATTTTCAGTCTACAGGCGGATGCAACTATCTGTTATTACACCTCAGGCATCGGTGCTATATCAACCTGCACGACCATCTTTCCAAAAGACTCTGCACAATCTATGTTGGGGAGGAGGTTACCTTCATGAAGGTGATGGGCAGCAAGGGGTGGTTGACGGTTGGTGTAGGTCGAGTTTGCATCGACGACGACTTTGAAAAGTGGCTGCAGGAGGCTGACTGGGAGAGAAAGTGGCATTGAGTGGAGATTAGGTCTGTCTTGGTTAATCAGCCAGCTGCACCCAAACCTACAGGGCCATTGATCCTATTGGTGTTGGCAAAGTTTGTCCCGCCTCTCCTAGGGGGATGGTTTCCCCTAATTCATTCATCATCTTCTCCAGCGGTAGCCATGATGGGTTGTGATGGGGGGGAAGTGGTGGCAGAGAATGCCCATGGAGGAGTAGCCCCTGTGACCGCCCTTCCCCAAGACTGCCTGGCAGTAAAGTACCATGAGCAATGTCAACCTCCATCAAAGGTAGCGATGAGGAAGCTGCTAGAGAGCTATTGCTGAAATTAAAGTGGACTTCCCTAAAAAAGGCATGCTGTTTGGTCACTTACCCACCCTTTAGGTTGCATTTTGTCCGAAGGACTTTTTTCAGTTGTTTTTCACTTTTCAAACAGCAAAGCCTTTTTTTTTGTTAATTTTATTTTTCCCATTCCCGAGTTTTGCACTGATTGTGTTTCCCCTGTTGGATTACTGGGACTACAGCCTTTGGCCTACATCTCAAAGCCCTTAATGGACCCTGCCCTTTATGTATTTTGCACCATTGTAATGGAGTCTGCTGATCCCTGTGAGACCTTCCTTATATATAATGTGTACAGTATATTCATATATGTGTTTGAGACTTATTATAGTCAGTGCTACAGTAAAGTTTTATTTTTTTCTTCACAAGTGTGTGCTGCTGAACTGTTTGATACTGCCCTACAGGGTGCTGCAAACAAGCTACAGGTCTATAGCCTGATGATCTGAGGTATGGAAATGCAAGACACATACACACACTCCAGTAGACCAGGGCTGGCCAATTGCAGTCCTCAATGGCTGCAAACAGTGCATGTTTTCATATTTTCCTTAGTATGACACAAGATGGTGGAATCATCATCGCTGCAGGTGATGAAAGTAGCACCTGTGCAATGCTAAGGAAATCCTGAAAGCTTGCACTGTTTTCAGTCCTTGAGGACTGTATCTGGCCACCCCTGCTCTAGAAGTCTCGGTGTAAGTAGCCAGGGGGCAAGAGGAATCATTGAGCCCTTTCACCACAACTGCGGGTCTTCCTGGATCCTCTTAGGCCCTGCACCCATGGTGCATTGCTTGATTATTTTTAATGCAGATTTTGAGAATATGCATCCAAATATGCATGTCTATTTCTTTTTTATGCCCCAAAATTTGCACCAAATCTGCAAGGAAAAAAAACATTGGCAAAGCACTTCAGAACTTTCCTAGACTTTGCTAGCTTTTGGATAGACATGCAGATTTTAATGCAGATTCTCAAAATCTGCTTCAAAAGAAGCATCAAACAACATAGCATGGGCATGGGGCCTCGCAACAATATGGTGGGGTCATGGTCACTGAAAGCATCACCCATATGCTGAAAGAACAGGCACACAAGCACTGGTGATAGTGTAACAAGGGGCTATCCTTCAAGTTTGAACTATGCTGACATTACCACTCCTCACACGCACTCTCATGATACCGGTGAGATATATCCGCTATCTCTTGCACGATATAGTGGCTCTCACAAGACAGATAGTGTTACGAGTGCTGACACCACTAAGGTTATCTCAGGTCACACAGCAGGATTTCCTGCCACATGATACCTGCTATGTAACTTCAGACAACCTCAGCGAAGTCAGAAGGATGTCTGACGTTCATAAGCAGGTCCGGAAGCTTGCTAAGTAAAAGTGTAGGAAGGTCATTTTTGTGCTAAAACAACAGGAATTTGTAAAACAGTTTGAGCTGTGTTTGGCAGCTTTTGAGCCCATTTGTAGGTGTTTTCTAGGCCCTTAATTTTGCCTTTCATTGATGGTGGCTTGCAAAGGTGCAACAACAGGTGCAGGGTAGGAGGCATCCATGCCTGCATTCTGGACAGGGGAATGGCAAGCACATAAACAGGGGAAAAGGCCGTGGTGTCAGCTTCAAACACTGATAATGGACACAGGTGTTCAATCCACCTTGTCGGTTGCTTTGATGACATATGCCTGAGCATGCTAGTGGTCATCAGGCTGGTAGTGGTTAGACCCTTGCTTATCTTGGTATAATTCAGGTTGCAAATTACCGTTCTTTTATCTCACTCACTTTCTTTAGCAAAATGATAGATTAGAGAAAACTTAACTATTGCCCTGGGAATTTGTACTGTGTGTGTGCCATGGGGAACAGTTGTTTGTTTTCTCCCTTCTGGTCATCCCTCTGGCTATTCCTGAATGTTGCAGTGCTGCAGATCATTCTTCCTCTTTGCTGCTGTCCTTGCTCTGCATATCACCTTCACAGGTTGGGTAAGTGACTTCATCGTCCCGCACCTCGTCCTCCACTTCAGCAATCTGGTCCTCCTTACATGTTGACTTAATAACATTTCTTGTTCGCTACTGTCATCAACTACCTCTTAAGACACTAATTGCCATTTTCCACCATCATCTTCTTCTCACCATGGCTGCTCAAATATTTGGGCATCACTACACAAAATCTCCTTATGTCCCTCTTGAAATGTGCAGTGCGAGATGCAAAAATTAATAAATATAATAAGCTCCTCAGAGTGTCATGAGTGATCACTTGTCTCCCGGAACTTGCCATGGTGGGAGGAAGGAGAATTAGGGTGAGGTTTATGTGGTCCAGACTTTTGGCTAGTGAGACTGGACTATATGGATGACAGAGTGGTGCTGAGAAGCATATCGTAAGCATTATCTGCCATCCCCATCCATGCTTACTCTCTATTCTCATTCCAATAGTTGTAGGAGATATCTTACCAAACCCAGGTCATCCCTGTACTTGTAAAGTGAATTACTTATCTGCTGCAAACAGAAACTTTGCTAATCTCATGAACATCGAATGTATTCCTTCTGTCATTTTATTTAACTATGCCCACTTGAATATCTGATGAATGTGTAAAAAACACCCTTACATCCATCACTTTTTTTTGGATTCTCTTGACCGTAATAGCTGAAACCTGGATCCAGCAGTCAGACACACCTCCATTGATGCTCTCTAGTACGGTGAATAATAATTTTTGCATACCCCTAGACCTAAGAATAGACAAGGTGGAGGTTCTGGTCAACGTCTTTCATCAAAAATGTGCTTTTTAGATTATTCCCCCATTACCATCACTCATTTTCCCTTCAATTAAGGTCCACACTGTCAGACATATTCACGCCTTCTTCCTGTAAGTGGCAGTTAAATCCTGCCCTCCGAACCAATTCCACCAGTTTTTGGATTACTTTGGTACCTGGCTTGCTCACTTTTTATCCTGTAACATTCCCACTCTCATCATTAGGGATTTCTGTCTGTTTGTGTCAGTTTACACCTGCCTTGGTTTAGAATACAACCTCATAAACCCCCTAAAATCTACATTTGAGTTCAACCTCAGGCAAGTGACATCTAAACAGAACATTATACTTTTTTTTATATAATGATTTTACTATGTCTATGTTCTTCTACTGTCACCAGGGAAATACCATAGCTTTCAAAAAATCATCGTATTATTAATCATCTTAGGCTTACGGATTTTTTAAATCCGATGCTGTCCGATAAAAATCGGACAGCATCGGACCAATTTTGGGCCCCATGCAACCCTATGGGCATCAGACCGAATCGGATGTGCACTAAATGCCATCCGATTTGGTCCGATCTGATTCTGTCCGATTTTTTCATCGGTGCAAAAATCGGAGCATGCTCCGATTTTTGCACCAAAAATAAAATCGGACAAAATCGGATTGGACAAAATCGGATGGCATTTAGTGCACATCCGATTTGGTCCGATCAATTTATCATGGGGCCCTATGGAGCAGGGTCTGAGGAAACATCGGATGTCTCCTATGACCCGATTTTACTGTACTGAGCATGCTCAGTACAGTTAAAATGCTCCAAACTGGAAGGCAGGGGTTAAAAAAAAAAAAAAAAGTTTATGCTCACCTCTCCCCAAGCCCCCGCTGTCTCCCGCCGGCTCCCGCAGGCTCCCGGTGTCTGCAGAGGGCTTCTTCATCTGTACAGGACCTGCGGTGATGTCACAGTCACGTGACCGCAGGTTACCATGGTGTAACCTGCTGTCACGTGACTGTGACATCACCGCAGGTCCTGTACTGCAGTAGAAGACCTCTGCAGACACCGGGAGCCTGCGGGAGTCGGCGAGAGACGGCGGGAGACAGCGGGGGCTCGAGGAGAGGTGAGCATAAATTTTTTTTTCTTTTTTTCAGCCCGGAGGCTACGATTTAATGCCGGAATCGGATGCCTATTTGGCATCCGATTCCAGGCATCAGAAGGGAGCCGAAAATCGGACAGCATTGGCTCCCTTCAAAATCGTAATGTGAAGATAGCCTTACTTATCTACTCCAACACCTCAGGATATATACACCAACACACTATTCCAGGCAAGTATCCTTATTCCTTATTCATTCTTTTATTATTATCTCACATACATATACAAATAAAATGTAAATTTATGCATAGTATATATACTCTTTACTTCATTTTCCAGTTCTTAATTTTGGAAAATCACCACCAGGACAAACTATCTCTGAATGGTTTTCACCATTTAACACTTTTGTCCAGGCAAGTACATTTTATTAACTCGAGAGTTTGTAGATGCACGATAGTCTTTTTATGGTTATTGTCTTTCTTTTCACATTGACAAGTATTTAGAAGGTTGGCATCATGCTGCCTACCTGCAATATACTCTTGTGTTTTTATTCATCCTATAAAATCACATATTATTTACATCCGGAAGCGCTAGTGGTTTCCTTTATATATTTTTAGATCTTACTCTTCTACACATGAAGACTCAAATACACTGGACAGAAAAACGTCTCCAGCCTCTAGTGTATGATCTTACTAACTATCTTTCCGACTGCAACATTATTTCCATCTCTGTCAAAAACTGGTTTGCCTCACTCGGGAAACCCATAATACATACACTTATAGAAATGTATGTGCCATCAATACCCAGTAACTTCCATTCCCCTGAATAAAATTGCCCATATCTAATAATAATCCTATTATTTCCATCACTCCATGACTTTTCCTTCCTTTTGACTTTGTGTTGTAATTTTTGTGAGGAAGAGCTCAGGGGCATCATTATTATACTACTCAAGTAGCAATGTTAACTTTCATGGGACACTCAGAGGACATTATTGCAAAGGTGGAGTTTAAGGGGCATTAACACATTTTTGTGGGACACTTAGGGGCATCTTTGAGGTTACTTTGGGTACAAGTAATTGTTAAGACGACACTTACATGAGGACATGAGGAATTTTTACTTTTTAGGGGCACTCATGAAACAATAATAATTGTTAAGTTTGCATTTCAGGTGCATTAATACTTATAGGAGCACTTATAATGTTATAACTGTCAAAACAGATCATGTGTCACCTTTGGCCTCTGCTGTAGCCTTCTTGAACTGCTCTGCAGAGACTACATTTGTTTACTTCCTCTTGGTACCCTTGGAGTTAATTTCAGTCGCTGCTGCAGTATTTGCTGTCTGAGGTCTGTTGTGGTTCTTCAAGCGAGCTATTGTGTGTGTCAGGTGACATATTTCTCCATTTCACTAGTCTTTAAATAATTCCTTTTTCCTCCAGCAGGTGTCATTGATAGAGTTTAGTCTCTGTTCTGACCTTGTGCTGTGAGGATGTAGTGCTGTGTTACAGAAACTTTCCTGAAGTAAACTGCATTGTAAGATTCATATGTTGGGAGTTGCTGTTCCTTTCCCTGGGTGGAGATGAGGGGGTTTTAGTCCAGTGCTGGATAGAAACAGGGCAAGGTTGGCAGACGAGACATCTCCACCTTTAGGGGTAACTCTAGGATCAGGGTCAGCTAGGTAACCCCAGTCTACAGGGTCAGACTAGCTTCCCTGATTCCCTCAGCCCATGTCTACCTTCCTGCTATTTCTCCACTCATGTGCTATTAGCACCCCACTACATCATCGGACAATATTTCTCTCTGGGTGCGTGAAAAGAAAGGCACTATTATTGTATGTGCACCAAATCAGCATCCTCTGGTAGAAAAATGAACCAAAATCTGCAATGCGTTTTTCCACCTACCGTATGTGGCGCAATTTTGGTGTCTTTTACATGTGTAAATGGTGCATTTTTCTTTCATGTGTTTTTGCTTTGAATTCATTAAATTGCCATTGTGGCTAAAGGAGAGAGAGAGAGAGAGGGGGCGGAGATAGAGAGAAAGGATACCTAAGCTGTAAAGGCCTGCACATGAGTTAATAGACATGGCTATATCGGGAGATCTATACTACATTTCTAATTGGATACCAAAAAATTGGACAGCACTCCATCTTGCACATCATGCCTTTCTTTATTGGCCCATATGTACTGAACGTTTCGGTTCCTCAGGAACCTTCTTCCAGCAGTGTACACTGCTGGAAGAAGGTTCCTGAGGAACCGAAAGGTTCAGTACATATGGGCCAATAAAGAAAGGCATGATGTGCAAGATGGAGTGCTGTCCAATTTTTTGGTAACTATACACAGCTGAATACTGCTGGACACTGCACCCGAGGTGAACTGTTCCTAGTGCTGCTATCTTTTTTCACTGTTACATTTCTAATTGGAGATATTTGCTAATCAGTGGCGGATTATAATGAGGTCAATATGGGCTTTTGCCCCGGGCCCAATGGTGTCTAGGGGCCCGCAGCCCAGGGGATAAATTGCCCCATTATAATCCGCCACGGCGCCATCACACAGCACTGTGCACGCAGGGCTGCAGCGTCCATGAGGTGACGAGCCCTACTAGTTGAGGGGCGGCATCTGCAGGGCGCCCGGTGGTGTTATGACTCCCTGCTGATGCCGCTCTCTCCTACAGTCCCGGCCGCCGCTGCGTTACACTTACACCCCCACCCAGCAGTGTGAGCCCACCTGTAGAGCCGCACAGGATGAAAGACCTGTGCTTACAGGACCTGTGATGATGTCATAGAGGGGAGGAGTCAGGGATCACATGATCAGCTCCTCGTTATGCCGTCCTCCACTGTGCTGGATGTCATGGTGCTGGATAAGGTGAAGGAGAGGATGAGATGAAAGTTATGTGTGGCCCACCTGTGTGTGCTGTGTGGTCCCCTGTGTGTGCTGTGTGGCCCCCTGTGTGTGCTGTGTGGCCCCCTGTGTGTGCTGTGTGGCCCCCTGTGTGTGCTGTGTGGCCCCCTGTGTGTGCTGTGTGGCCCCCTGTGTGCTGTGAGGCCCCCTGGGTGTCCTGTGAGGCCCCCTGTGTGTCCTGTGAGGTCCCCTGTGTGTCCTCCTATCTGTCTTGTGTGGCCCCCTGTGTGTGCTGTGAGGCCCCTGTGTGTCCTGTGAGGCCCCGGGGCACTTCAGCTCTGTGCCGGCGGGAAATGAGTGCCGCGCGCGGTGCTCATCTCCCTGCGGCTTCCGGGCTGTCAGAGCATGACGGCGGGCCCCTGTGTGCCCTGCAAGGCCCCCTATGTGGCCTCCTGTCTGTCCTGTGTGGCCTCCTGTGTGGTCCCCTGTGTGGCCTCCTGTGTGGTCCCCTGTGTGGCCCCCTGTGAGTCCTGTGAGGCCCCCTGTGTGTGCTGTGTGTCCCCCTGTGTGTGCTGTAAGGCCCCCTGTGTGTGCTATGTGGCCTCCTGTCTGTCCTGCGAGGCCCCTGTGTGTCCTGTGAGGCCCCCTGTATGTCCTGTGAGGCCCCCTGTGTGGCTTCCTGTCTGTCTTGTGTGGCCCCGTGTGTGTGCTGTGAGGCCCCCTGTGTGGCTTCCTGTCTGTCTTGTGTGGCCCCGTGTGTGTGCTGTGAAGCCCCCTGTGTGTGCTGTGTTACCCTGTGTGTGCTGTATGGCCCCCTGTGTGTGCTATGTGGCCTCCTGTCTGTCCTGCGAGGCCCCTGTGTGGCTTCCTGTCTGTCTTGTGTGGCCCCGTGTGTGTGCTGTGAGGCCCCTTGTGTGTGCTGTGTTACCCTCTGTGTGTGCTGTGTGGCCCCCCTGTGTGTGCTGTGTGGCCCCCCCTGTGTGTGCTGTGTGGCCCCCCTGTGTGTGCTGTGTGGCCCCCCTGTGTGTGCTGTGTGGCCCCCCTGTGTGTGCTGTGTGGCCCCCTGTGTGTGCTGTGTGGCCCCCCCTGTGTGTGCTGTGTGGCCCCCCCTGTGTGTGCTGTGTGGCCCCCCCTGTGTGTGCTGTGTGGCCCCCCCTGTGTGTGCTGTGTGGCCCCCCTGTGTGTGCTGTGTGGCCCCCTGGGTGTCCTGTGAGGCCCCCTGTGTGTCCTGTGAGGCCCCCACACAGGGGTCAGGAGATTTACAGTGTGGATGTAGCAGAGCCGAGTGTGTACTAGGTGTATGGAGCGGAGCCGTGTGTGTACGAGGTGTATAGAGTGGAGCTGAGTGTGTACGAGGTGTATGGAGCGGAGCCGTGTGTGTACGAGGTGTATAGAGTGGAGCTGAGTGTGTACGTGGTGTATGGAGCAGAGCCGCTTGTGTAACTAGGTGTATGGAGCGGAGCCGCATGTGTATGAGATGTACGGAGTAGAGCTGAGTGTGTACGAAGCAGAGACGCGTGTGTACGAGGTGTATGGAGCGGAGCCATGTGTGTATGAGGTGTATGGAGCGGAGCCACATGTGTACGAGGTGTATGGAGCGGAGCCGTGTGTGTACGAGGTGTATGGAGCGGAGCTGTGTGTGTATGAGGTGTATGGAGCGGAGCCGCATGTGTATGAGATGTACGGAGCAGAGCTGAGTGTGTACGAAGCAGAGCCGCGTGTACAAGGTGTATAAAGCGGAGCCACGTGTGTACGAGGTGTACGGAGCGGAGCCACGTGTGTACGAGGTGTATGGAGCGGAGCCGAGTGTGTACGAGGTGTATGGAGCGGAGCCGCATGTGTATGAGATGTACGGAGCAGAGCTGAGTGTGTACGAAGCAGAGCCGCGTGTACAAGGTGTACGGAGCGGAGCCACGTGTGTACGAGGTGTACGGAGCGGAGCCACGTGTGTACGAGGTGTATGGAGCGGAGCCGAGTGTGTACAGGGTGTACAGAGCCAAGCCGCGTGTGTACGAGGTGTACAGAGCCAAGCCGCATGTGTACGAGGTGTACAGAGCCAAGCCGCATGTGTACGAGGTGTATGGAGCGGAGCCGAGTGTGTACAAGGTGTACGGAGCGGAGCCGTGTGTGTATGAGGTGCACAGAGCAGAGCCGAGTGTGTACGAGGTGTACGGAGCAGAGCCGAGTGTGTACGAGTGTGTACGGAGCAGAACCGCATGTGTATGAGGTGTATGGAGCGGAGCCGTGTGTGTACCAGGTGCACAGAGCAGAGCCGCGTGTGTACGAGATGTATGGAGCTGAGCCGATTGTGTACAGGGTGTACGGAGCCGAGCCGCATGTGTACAAGGTGTATGGAGCGGAGCCGCGTGTGTACGAGGTCTATGGAGCGGAGCCGCGTGTGTACTAGGTGTATGGAGCGGAGCCGCATGTGTATGGAGCCGAGCGTGTACGAGGTGTTCAGAGCAGAGCCGAGTGCGTAAGAGGTGTACGGAGCGAAGCCGAGTGTGTATGAGGTGTATGGAGCGGAGCCGAGTGTGTACGAGGTGTATGGAGCAGAGCCGTATGCGTACAAGGTGTACAGAGCAAAGCCAAGTGTGTACGAGGTGTACGGAGCTGAGCCATGTGTACAAGGTGTATGGAGCAGAGTTGAGTGTGTACTAGGTGTACGGAGCGGAGCCATGTATGTATGGAGCATGTGGAGCTGTGTGCTTACAAGGTGTGCGTACCGGTGGTAGCTGCCTGCGGATGTTGCTCCCACTCCTATAGTCCCAGCGGCCTCTGCTGGCGGCATTGTTCTCCCGAGTCCCGGCTGCCGCTGTCCGCCCTGCTATGCTGATTCTGCCGGGCCTGACCGGGCTTTGCTGAATCCTCCTATTCTAGGAGGACCCAGACCCAGGCAGGCAGCTGATCTCGACTGAGGCTGAGCAGACTCCTCCGTCCTCCTGACTGAGTCTGTGTCTCAGCCGCCGACCGCCGTCCACCACCTCCTGGGTCGCCGCCTGCATGAAGAGAGGGAGTCTGAGGAGAGGGACCGTCACCTAATGCCGACACAGAGCACAGAGAGGACGTGCCTGTGTGACAGAGAGGTGAGTGATATGTCCACTCCTGACTCCTGCCCTGCTGCTGCAGCTGCTGCCTGTGGCTGTGCTCTGTGTGTGCACTGCCAGCCAGACCTGGTGGCTGCTGCATGGCAGGGAGGACTCAGTCAGTGTAAAGAAAGAATGTAAGCAGTAATTAAATGATTTGTGTACTAAGGCCCCTTTCACATCTTTTTTTTTTCAGATTGTGGCAGATCCGGCAGATTTACCGCATCTGCCGACTAACGGCCGCACTTGCGGCACCCTTGCGGCAAGCCCCATGCATTGTTTATGGGGCTTGTGGTTTGGTGCGGCAAGTGCGGTTCTGCTGGGTGCGGCACGTCCGGCATTTGCGGCGGTGGAAAAAAAAACGCCGCTGAGCGCGTTGTCATCCATCGTCGCAACGGCTGTTAGGCAGCAAATGTGGTAAATCTGCTGGATCTGACGCAATTTGAAAGACACAGTGATGTGAAAGGGGCCTAACGAACGCTGCTTTCACATCAGTGTTTAGCTGATGTTTGGGCCGTTCCAGCAGGTGGCGCCGCATGTGCCGGATCGTCCGCCTAACAGCCGACTTGCGGCCAGGATGCGGCAAGCCCCATGCATTGTCTATCACAAGTGCGGTTCTGCTGAGTGCGGCAGATCAGGCACTTGTGGCTGCGAAAAAAAACCTCTACAAGTGGTGTTTTTTTTTTCGCGGCCGCAAGTGTCGAATCTGCCGCACACGGCAGAACCGCACTTGCCGCACCGGACCGCAAGCCCCATAGACAATGCATAGGGCTTGCCGCATCTGGACCGCAAGTCGGCCATTAGGCGGCTGATCCGGCGCCACCTGCCGAATCGGCCGCACATCAGCAAAACAGCTGATATGAAAGGCCCCTTAATCACTGGAGTGGTGTGCCCCACCATCTTGGATAATACAGAAACATGTGAAATGGCTATACATGGTGTATCATGTGCCCCTCTAATAAGTGGCTATCTTGCTTGGATCATGTACGTATGGAGTCCATGCATTCATGATTCAAGAAAAATATCCACATAGAGGGGCACATACAATATGTAGAGGTATTTCACATGTCTATCCAAAGTGGAGGGGTAGTGGGTGCGCACATTGTGTATTTTGTGAGTTTTTACCTCAGTATTTGTAAGGCCTCGTGCACACGATGAGTATTTGGTCAGTTTTTTCCTCAGTATCTGTAAAGCCTATTGCACATGCTGAGTATTTGGTGGGTTTTTACCTCAGTATCCGTAAGGCCTCGTGCACACGCTGAGTATTTGGTGAGTTTTTACCTCAGTATTTGTAAGGCCTCGTGCACACGCTGAGTGTTTGGTGAGTTGTTACCTCAGTATCTGTAAGGCCTCGTGCACACGCTGAGTATTTGGTGAGTTTTTACCTAGTAATTGTAAGGCCTCGTGCACACGCTGAGTATTTGGTGAATTTTTACCTCAGTATCTGTAAGGCCTTGTGCACACGCTGAGTATTTGTTGAGTTTTACCTCAGTATCTGTAAGGCCTCGTGCACACGCTGAGTATTTGGTGAGTTTTTACCTAGTAATTGTAAGGCCTCGTGCACACGCTGAGTATTTGGTGAATTTTTACCTCAGTATCTGTAAGGCCTTGTGCACACGCTGAGTATTTGTTGAGTTTTACCTCAGTATCTGTAAGGCCTCGTGCACACGCTGAGTATTTGGTGAGTTTTTACCTCAGTATCTGTAAGGCCTCGTGCACACGCTGAGTATTTGTTGAGTTTTACCTCAGTATCTGTAAGGCCTCGTGCACACGCTGAGTATTTGGTGAGTTTTTACCTCAGTATCTGTAAGGTCTCGTGCACACGCTGAGTATTTGGTCAGTTGTTACCTCAGTATTTGTAAGGTCTCGTGCACACGCTGAGTATTTGGTGATTTTTTTTCCCCTCAGTATCTGTAAGTCATCGTGCACACGCTGATGCTGCATTATAAGAAACAGGCTATTGTGCCCTGAATGCTTCTATACACAGAATAAATAACTTATAAAAATCTTGCACCCTGTATTCTAACCTATTACCAGTCCAAAATTCTTGCTTGCAGATTGGTCCATTCAGCCTCTCCTCGCCGTCTGACAGCCTCTTCTTCTGAATGATATGGATCACGCCTTTGTTATCCACGTCTCACTTTCCCATCTCACATCTGTGGAGATGCCTCTCCAGCTTGCGCAAACGCACCGTGCTCTGCCCTACTGCAGCTACAATGTAAAACTCATCTACTCATGCGCGAATCGCAGGGGTCTCTGCACATGGCTCTAGGCTCCCAGTCTTCTGCGTGTAATGTATAATGACATTACTGAGATTTTAAACTTGTAGGATAACCCCATGATGGAGCACATTGCACCTGCACAAGCCGGAGAGGTATGGGCGTAGCATAGGCAATGGAAAAATTGGACGTGGTCACGTGGATAACGCAGGTGACAGGAGGCGTTATCTACATCATTCAGAAGAAGACGCTGTCGGACCGCGAGGAGGCGGGATGGACCAATCTGCAAGCAAGTCCATTGGACCAGTAACAGGTGATTATCATACAGGGAGCACACTGTTCGAGATATTTATAAGTTATTTATTCTGAGTATAGGGGCAGTCAGGGCATAATGGCCTCCTTCTAATGGACTGCTCAATACTATGGCTTAAAGGGTTTTTTTTTTTCCTCCTAACTGAATGGTAAATTGACTAGGATCAATGGATGTTTGACAGGATAGAGTTTCACTCAGCAACTATTTTTCTGGAATAATCTATTTCAGGTATATGATAACCTCCGTCACATGACTCCCGCGACCCCGTCACATGACCCCGTCACATGACCCCCGTGACCCCGTCACATGACCCCCATCACATGACCCGGGGGGGGGGCCCACAGAGTCTGAACAGCCCCGGGCCCTGGCTACCCTTAATCCACCCCTGTTGCTAATATTATTATTATTACACCTACTATATATTGGGATAGGATCTTGGAGATGGGAATACACCTTTTATTTCCTTCCAGCAGTCGGACTCTAATTGCGGGCACTGGGCAGCTTTGCAACACTATTAGCCTGTAGATTAACCCCATATCTGCAGGTTAGGAGGAATGTTTTATATGACAGGTTCCATTTAACATGTGCCTCCAAAATACAGTTTTGGAGGATACAATGGCACAGAGAAGGATAACACAGTGGTGACTAGAACATAAGGTTTATAATTAAACAACAGGGATAAAATGGCTTATTAGAGGAGAAAATAAGAAATACAGTGGTTCACAGAATAATCAGCTTACACAAAAAGTATACAGGTACACCTTTTTACTGAAGAACTCTTGATATAACTAAACAAGCTGAGTACCTCAGCATCACTATCTAACAGAGTCAAATACGGTCAGTCTTATTATAAAGTGCAATTTTACATTAATAAAACAGCAGACAATCTACAGGAAAATGCCTGATAATACATTGCAGTTGTAGGAATTATTTCACATCACACAGCTAATCAGGAAGCAACAGCCAGCTCACTTGGATCACCCATGGAAATTGGTCTTCTCTTGACCACACAGTCAACTGAACTACAGGAGGTCTTGGCCAGCCGCAATGGGTATTCTCGTCTTGACCATGCAGTCTGGAGCAGGGGGTCTTGACCAGCAATGTTGGGTCATCTTGCCTTGATCACGCAGTTAGGGCTCTAGATGTTGACCAGTGTTGTCTGGTACAGGATAATAAAGTCTGTGCCAAGAATACATCTCTTGTGGGCAGCACAGTGAAGGCCTACTTAGGACATGAGTAGAGCCCATTGTTTCTTGAGCAGGACAGGAAGCACCCTGCACTCCTGCTCACACGTCTGCTTCCTTCATCATTTTGGTGCCAACTCCATCCCTTCTCTGACCTACCTTACTTTTATATTGGTTTGCGGCACCAAGGGTATCACCTGACCCAGTGGCGGATTATAATGAGGTCAATATGGGCAGTTGCCCCGGGCCCAGTGCTTTGGGGGGGCCCCACCAGCTCAGGGTAACTTGCCCCATTATAATCCGCCACTCTCTGCACTGCTGCTGCCCTGCCCCCCTCTTCCTCCCGCATGTCATGACGTTGGACACATGCGGGAGGACCTTGGTAAGTGAACGCGGGTGCCGGCACCTGCCCGCTGTGTACTTCTCTCCTGTCAGTGTGCGGCTGCAGCTTTGTTCCTCCTCCTCTCTCTCCTGCTCTGCACCCGGCCGGCTCCACTCTCTGGCTGGCTTTCCATAAGCCACGACCTCTGGCTGACGTGCAGCTTTCCAGCCAGAGAGGAGCTTTACGTCACTGTCGCACTCTGTAGGACGGCAGGCATTGGAGGTTCGGCTGCATTCAAGTCTGATTTTGGCGGGGGCTGGGAACACTGTCTCCGGAGACTGTGAGCCCGGGCCGGCGGTGATATACTACAATAGTAAGATAAGAAGCTGCCTAAACTGTGAAGTATTTACGTCTTGCCTGGGATGGGGGAAGGAGGGAGGGAGAGAGCTACTGTACATATAGCAGCTGCAGGCAGCATTGTAAAGACACTGAATCTTAGTGCATGAGTGTCTATGTGTCTGTATCTCTGTGTATATGTTGTGTGTCTCTGTATGTATGTTAGTATGTGTGTTTGCGTGTCTTTGTATGTTAGTATGTGCTTGTGTGTATACATGGTTGTGTCTTTGTATGTTAGTATGTGTGTGAATATAGGTGTATTTTTTTATGTATATACGTGTATGTCTGTGTGTGTATATGTGTATTTATATGTGTGAATGTATATATGTGTATGTCTTCATGCCTGTATGTATGTATGTGTGTGTTTGTGTGTGTATATGTATGTATATATGTGTTTGCCTGTGTGTGAGTGTGTGTATATATATATATATATATATATATATATATATATAGTATATGTATGTACTGTATATATATATCATTGCAACGTCACTGTTTTTGTGACATTGCAGCGACCTCGTAGCGATGTCGCTATGTGTGACAGGTACCAACGATCAATGATCAAGCTCGCTGATCGTTGGTTTATGGTCAGGACCATAAATCTGTTGTTGGTCTCCCGCTGGTCAGCACGCATCGGCGTGTGTGACGGGGCCAAATGACCAGCGATAAGCGGAGCAGGCTGGTAACCGTGGTAACAGCGCCTAGTTACCTGATGTATACCCTGGTTACCAGCCATATACCCTGGTTACCAGCCTGCTCCGCTTACAGGCTGGTATCCAAGGTACAAAGCGCTGTCTCTAGTTACCCGCTGAGTATGTTGGATACCAACCTGTAAGCGGAGAAGGCTGGTAACCAAGGTATACATCAGGTAACTAGGTGCTGCGCACTGCCTAGATGCCAGCTGTTATCATGGTTACCAGCCTGGCAGCCGAAGCTAGACATTGTGGAAAGAATATTTTATTCTTTTCCATGATGTCGCTGGTTCACTGCTCGCTGATCACTGGTGAGTCTGCCTGTGTGACAGCTCACCAGCGATCAGATACCGATCAGCTAGCGATGTCCCAGCGACCCGATCATTGGTCGGATCGCTGGGACATCGTATCGTGTAACGGGGTCTTTCCACATGATGGATGGATCAGCGCTTTGCCTGCCACTCTAAACCTTTTAGGTCACACTGTCAAACATTGACAGAATGATTTAAAGCAGCATGGCAGGGATTGCGCTATTCACTGTCGACATCAGCGGCCCCATGTCGCAATCGCGGGGCGTCAATGTGTTGCCATAACAGCATGCAGGGTCCTCATCAGATCCCTGGCTATCATGACTTCCTGTGCGCGATGCTTGAGCAGCGTTGCTGACAGGAGATGATCATTTGTGCTGTGCAGAGCTGTGGATCATCAGGGCTCTGTACAGCTCTAGCGATCAGACAGTGCATTGCTGAGGTGCCCTAAGGAGCCAAGTGAAACAAGGTAAAAGTGAATTTTTATTTTTTTTTTTAAATCTAGAAAAAATAAGAAAAACTCAAAGTTCAAATCGCCCCCCTTTGAAAATAAAACTATTGACAAAAAACATACACACCTTTGGTATTACTGCGTTCAGAAATGCCCGATCTATCAAAATATAAAATAAGTTTCACCGCACTTGGAATATTTTCCCATTTTTCAGTACACTATAGTGACAGAAAAATATCTCCTATCATTGGGATGGAGGATAAGCTGTTTTTTTTTAAATATCCCTTTAAATCTATAAGGCCTCTATTTAGTGATTACACTATGACTCCTATGGTTACTAAGGGTACCGTTACACGTCGCAATATCGTTTCAATATCGCCTGTAACTTCACGAGAGCACGCACGTTTTTGGCACTTGTCCAAGATCGCATAGATGTCATACAGGGAGATATCGACAGGCAACGCAACTAGGATGTTGTACGCAACGTACGTACGATGCGTATGAGCAACCCAGCGAGCGATAATTTAACATTGTAGTGAATAGGGGAAGTTGCTGGCAACATCGCTATTGCTTCTTCACACAGAGCGATCATGCCACATCGCTGATGCAACATCGCCTGGTTGAACAGCATGCACAATCTCATTGCAATGTCGTCCCTCCGATTTATTGCAGTCGCATCAGCCTGTTACATGACACAACGCACGAACGATATCAACTGCAACTGACCACACCACGTGACTTTTGGTCGATGTTGCATTGCGATATCGCGACATGTAACGGTACCTAACGGCTACTGATAAAAAATCTAAATATTTTAGTTCTGTCCTGTGCAGGACACCATTGAATGGGAATAGTGCAGTCTAATATACTATTCCATACTTTTTTTGTGTCATATACTACCAGATGGACACACAGGACCTTTTCACATCTGCATTTTGGCTGCGTTTGCATGCATTTTTACTGCTAAAACCACATCCAAACACATGCGTTAGCGCACCCACAGGCTGCAATGCAAAAAACATTGCAAACACATGCAAAACGCATATCATTTTGCAAAAACGTGAGCTGCTGCATCTAGGGCTGCGTTTGCTAAAATGCATGCGTTTTTGCATGTGTTTGCAATGTTTTTTGCATTGCAGCCTATGGGTGCGTTAACGCATGCGTTTGGATGCGGTTTTAGCAGTAAAAATGCATAAATGCAGGCCAGCCTTAGATGTGAACAGGGCCATAATGTAATATTCTATATGGTCAGGCTCTGGTGCTTCCAGCAATTTTCCCCTAACCATCAGTATTCGCATTTCATACTTGCTGTCATGCGCCCATTAGAGTCATATACACACATGGTGCAGCCGCACACTGCGATTAATGTATGCCTGAACTTCAGTATTGATGTAGTCATTAAAAATATCAGGAAAGCGGCCGTCAGACGCTTCCATATCGCTAACGATATTGTTAGCGATCACGTGCACGCGCGATCGCTAACAATATCGTTTACATCGTTGGTGAGCTGTCACACAGGCAGACTCACCAGCGATGTGGAGCCGCGATATCGCTGGTAACTATGGTACACATCGGGTTACTAGGCGCCGCGCGGCGCTTAGTAACCCGACGTTTACCATAGATACCATCTCCCAGCATAGGCTCTGCCGCTGGGAGATCGTTCATCGTGGTGTCATACACCACGATGAAGCTGTTTGTTAAATCGTTCATCGCTAGATATGAGCTCCTGCTCTCATATCTGCGATGTCACGATCAAGCGATTTTACATTGTAAAATCGCTTGATTACATGCAACGATGCCCAAACGATATCGCTTAAGCGATCAAAAAGGAGATCACTTAAGCGATATCGGGCTTAAAATTGTAGCGTGTGACGGCCGCCGTACTTAGCAAATTTAGTTTGAACAGCACAAAAGCCTCCAACTACGTCAAAGTGACCTAAATCTAGATGGTCAGTAACACTCATGTCCTCTCTCCACAGGTGTGCGGCCTTATTTGTTGAATAGGTATTGGAGTGTGTGGCCCCTGCAGGACTCGGCATCCGTATGCACCCATATGTCTCACATAAGGTTTAAATTGTGAGCTCTGCCTGGTTCACGTTTCAAATTCAGATGAGGCTGGATTGACAAATGGACAATAGTGTTTAGGGATCAGCCATATTAAGGGTATGTGCACATCAGTAGTTTGTGGGCTGTTTTTTAGCGTTTTCCGTCGGCGGTTTCCGCTGAGTTTTATGTTAATTTATGTTAATCCTAGCCACCGGTTGGATTAACATGCTAGTCAATGGAGTTTAGAAAACGCTGTCTACATTAGAACGTTTTTATTCTTGTCGTTTTCAGTTTATTCAGCGTTTTTCCACCGGTTTTCAAAGATAGAGCAAGTGACTTCTTTTGATCGTTTTTCCAGCGGTTCCAGCATAACAAGTGAAAGCAAAGACCAGTCTGGAAACCGCTAAGAAAAACGCCGGGGAAATCGCCAAGAACACGCTGTACAAACTCTGATAAACCGATCACAAATCGTTAGCAAAACGCTAACAAAACAAGGGACACTGCTGAGCTCAGAAAACTCAGTTTCTGCCAGTCTCCACCGGTTCCCGGTCGGTCTGCAAAGATGCAGAAACGACTGATGTGCACATACCCTAAAGATACACCTTGATGTGGTTGGAGGCTTTTCAACTCTAAAGGTACCGTCACACGCGGCAATATTGCTAGGCAGTTTCACTGGCAATTTGCTGGTTGCAGTGAAATCATGGACACATTGTTCCACTTGTACACAGCCACAAAATAGAACAATGTGTCCATGATTTCACTGCAACCAGCAAATTGCCAGTGAAATTGCATGCAATGTTGCGACGTGTAACGGTACCCATAGGCTAAGTGCACACTGTGCATATTTGTTTGTGCTGTTTTTTTCCAGCCTCAAAAACGCAGCTGTTAGCAAAAAAGTATGCATGTTTTTTTTGTATGTAACCACTGTGCTTTTCTGCACAAAAAAGCACAAGATAAGGCTAGGGTCACATTAGCGCTATTAGCTGTGCTCAGGGGGGT
Source organism: Allobates femoralis (assembly GCA_033576535.1). NCBI lineage: Eukaryota > Metazoa > Chordata > Amphibia > Anura > Aromobatidae > Allobates > Allobates femoralis. The sequence goes on from JARQOC010000002.1 coordinate 511,738,517, forward strand.
CCGTTAAAAACATAGGATTTGGCAGGATGGACGCAGTGTTACTGCAATGGTAACTCTGTCAGCGCTGTCAACACTGTGTCCAGCCTGCCAAATCCTATGTTTTAAAGGACCCCCCTGAGCACAGCTAATAGCGCTAATGTGACCCTAGCCTAATTTACAGGGACTTTAATAAACACACTGAAAAACGCACATAGGCTAGGGTCACACCTGCGTTAGTTTTAAGCGGATTCGTCAGCTATAAAGCTTAGTTTATTCCAGCCTGAGCGCATAACGTTAATGGAATGGAACGCTGTGCTCAGGCTGTATATTGATTGCTATGTTTACTTGTAAGCAGCCCAGCCGGAAGCTTCATTCACAAGGACCGGACCTGCGCTTTTACTGAGTGCACAGAAAACGCGGTTTGCAGCGTTTTTCCGTCACATGACCCATCACATGGGAAGGGGGGGGCCCAGAGAGTCTGAACAGCCCCGGGCCCTGGCTACCCTTAATCCACCCCTGACCTGACCCAGCGCATCTCATAATATCTTGGGCGAAACAGCTGAGTTTCTCCTCATTTTTGAGTGATTTCTCTATTCAGTAGGTGACATGCTCATAGATGCTGACAGTTGGTTCCACACCCTTACACCTCGATAGAAGTAAACTCAGTTACCTAGGTTTGAGGTCCAATCAAATGTGTTTTGCACCCTCCCTCTATGCTGAAGTTGTGCCTCTGCTAGTGAGGATAGGTTGTTCTTTCATTTCTAAAAAATTTGTATGTTATAACAGTGTGCAGATGGATTTAATTTACATATGAGAAATTGTGCAAATATGTGACATTCCTTATTTTGTACTGGCCATGATATAGTTCATATCATATAACCCATTATCATTTATATTATCATTGAAAGTTCTACTTGTTTTTTTCTAAGAGTTGACCTCACATCTACCAGCAGACACTTGGTGGTTCAAAATCTATGTAAATCACGCTATGCTGACTTACAGAAAATATCATCTTTCATTAAAAACTAAAGTCTAAAGTCTGCAGCAAAATTTAGATCTAGATACATATAGAGGTGTGTATGCTTTTGTTTCATTACTAAATAAATTCCAAAATCTAACTAAAACTAAATTCTAAATCTTAAATTGAATATGGATAGCATTTGAAAGGAACCTCAGGTAAAGATTAGTCAAATATAAATAATGCATTTGAGATTGAGAATGACCTGCACTACTGCCTATGGTTGTGGAGCTCTGGTTAAGCCACAAATGGTTATGAAGGCCAGTATATGATAATCATGGATTGTTGTATGTGTTAGAAGGCCACATTGAGACACTTTCACCCTAAGCCTGCAAACACCTGGAATCGGCATTGTGTGGTAGCCATTATACTGCTTGTTAAGCTATGTGGGAGCTGATTATACAGTTTTCAGGGCTAGGTTTCGGCTATTATACAGATTACGGTGCTATGTGGGGGCCATTATACTATTTGCAGGGCTATGTGGGGTCCATTTAACAGCTTACAGTGCTATGTGGGACCCATTATACAATTTACAGTGCTTTGTGGAGGCCATTACATTAATTGAAGGCCTAGGTGGGGACTCATTATACTATTTACAGGACTATGTAGGGGCCATTATACAGTTTGCAGGGCTATGTGGGGGCTCATTATACTGAGCTATATGGGAGCCCTTATACAGTTTTCAGTGCTGTGTGGGGGACAATTTACAGTTTTCAGGGCTATGTAGTAGAAATTATACTGTTTGGAGTGCTCTGTAGGGGCCATTATGCTATGTTTAAACCCTTATTCCATGTGGAGAGGCCATCATACTGTGTGGAGGGCTTTGTAAGGGCCATTATACTATATGGATAGCCATTATACTGTATCGAGGGCTGTATCTGAGCATCATACTGTGTTGGGGTCATTATGGGGGAATCAAACTTTATGGTGATTGGGTAATATGGGGTCATCTTACTGTGCATGTGGAGTGTACTGTGTAGGAATTCTCTCTGGGGGTATCATATTGTAGTCAGGAGCCCCTTTTATTTGAATGGTGCCATGAAAGGGGTATTAATTTGAGGATTTAAGGACTTTCAACAGGAGGAAAGTTACTTTGGAATACCTGCAAATTTATGAGATATGAGATATGCTCTGGTGTGACCCTGCCATATCTATTTTCTGTGGGCCAGTCAATTTGTATCTCTGATATGGACCCCCCATGATTTCTATGTACACCCCTGCCCAGAAGAGGTAATCTGAAAGACTAGGTTCCCCTTAACAAAGGTTTCATTGCTGGTGGGCGCAAAGCTACTTGGCTAACATATGCGCTATCTCAATTTTTTTTAGAAAGTTGTATATAGCAGTACTATAATTTAAAAATCAAATATTGTCTATATGTTAATCCATTTAGGGGAGAAACATTCTGAGAACTTCAAACAAGATATTTTTCTTTTTTTCTGATAAAGGGTCTTCTCTTTTTCTATCCTCAAGAAAATGATCCTCACACATTTTCTTGTCCAGTAGAATAAGTAGAAATACAGAGCAAAGGGCTCATGTGTATGACTAACATATTCTGCAATAGTTTTATATAATGGATAGCGAGTATATTCGCTCATCAATAATTGTAGTCACTTTAGAATGATGTCAGGATGTCAGGTGACAGTCTCTTCTGAGGTTAACTTCACATTTAGGTTCTGTAAATAGTTTAACAGTTTGAGTGAACATTTATGGGCATTGATGTGTGTATGAAATAATATATACTGTCTTTACCACCTGTAAATATTGAGTATTCATTAATTTTTAACAAAAGAATGTAAACTGATTTTATTGATAAGTGCTAAGTACGGACCCTTAAATGGGTTTGCAATCATTTGCATGACTTGAGGTTCCAAGGTCATTTGATTTGGCTCAAGTTGTTAAATTAGCATGTTGAACTCTCTCTAACCTGTGGTTTGTCATCAGTTATGAAGATAGAATATATAAATAAATACAAAATGATGACAAACTGACCATCATGAATGTACAGCACATCTTAAAAATGATGAGCCAACATCTCTTAAACTCATTTCTACATAGTGGTTGTACCTGTGTTGTAAATTATGGGACTTTTCCATGTCGAAGGTTGCAATTTCTACGCTACATTGCATGCTTTATAATCAGAAAATGTCAGACACTGAAAAATTTATTTGGGTTTTTAGGCTCTAAAAAATGAGCCAAAAAATGTTGTAATGAATTGTCATTCCATCTGGTATACATAAATACTTCACTCGTTTCTGTAAACTGTTCTATTAAAGTTTTTGACATTTTAATTTACATCTGTAAGAAAGTACAAATGGAGATTATTTACAGGTGTTTACTTGTCACAGTTCATGTTGCTCATTTGCAAAATACCAGTGTTATTTTTAAAATGGATAAAAAGCATGTGTAAATATGTAAATGACTTCTTCATTGTTCTTATCTTGTTTTCCGCTTACTTTAGCCATGGATGTTACCATTTTTAAACGTGTTTTGAAATAAAACAAAGAGATAAAACCATAGGAATATTATTTTATTAATTGTCTTGAGATTACTTTTTTATCCACCAGTACTGACAATTCATCCATGGCATCTAACAATTAATTATATTCAAGTAATAACTACAAAACAAATAGTCTATAAATGAGCAAATTTATTCTAGTGGAATTAAATTCTGCTTGAATTTTGCAAAATTCTATGTTTTGGCAAATGCGAGTTTTATATAAATTGCTCTGTGCTAATTCAACAAAATTGCATCCGGCTGCTGTCACCATGCTGAGCAGTAGTGGGCTGACAAAAGGTTAATATGAATTAAAAACATGCCACACTGCTCATCTCTTTGATGGCTGCCACTACTCTCTATAATGGTGCAGCTCTGGCCCAGTGTTTTCTCTGCGTATAGATTTATGGCTGTAGATGGGCCTGGAAAATACTGCACATGTACAGTTACCTCCTGTCACAGGTGTATAAGGAGACATGGATGAGGCTGTTGGGGCTACTCGCAGAAGGTGCTGCTTCTGGCCAAACAGCCAAAATCCTGAATTTTGGTTCTGTCACTTTAAGAGGCATTTCTCTGCTTGGTGATAGCTGGTGGTGAGCTGGGCTCCAACCTACCTACCTTTCAGAGGTATCATTTATACTCCTTGCCCCTCATGATGCATTGCTGGTGATAGCGTGTTTGGAGTTGGTGATGCTTCCTGGCTCAGCAGTGCATCATGGACTTTCTGTGTAGTATGCTGCCTGACTCACCTTTCAGTTAAGTGTTTCTCCCTCTCCCCTTTGTTTGTTTTCCTGTTGTATTCCTTTAGCTGTTAGCTGGGTTAATCAGTGCCCACCCTGTCTGATCCCTAAGGCTGCTTTCACATAACGATTTTCGGTCATCCGATTGTATCCGTTTCAAAACGGATACAATCGGATCCGAAATCGGACCCCATGTTCCCCTATGGGAATCGGGTGGGATCGGATGTGCCACTATTGGCATCCGATTTTGGCACCATCCGATCCCATCCGATGTAATCACGGGCACAAAATCGTAGCCTGCTACGATTTTGTGTCCGTGACTCACATCGGACAGCCTCGGATCACTGCTGATCCAAGGCTGATCCTAGTGCCCACAGCATAGGAGCCTATGGACATCGGATCTGAGTTCACCTCGAATCCGATGTCGGCTCCGTATCCCCTGTCTTTCCCTGCTTCTTCTCCTCCATCTTCTGCCCTCTCCTATTCTATATGCTGTGCCCCCGCTATTCTTTGCTGTGCCCCCTCTTCTCTATCCTCCTCTATCCCTATCCTGTCCCCTGTCCTCTTCCTGTGTGTAAAAAAATAAAAAAAACTCCTCCGGGAGTATACATCACCTGTCACCGGCTCCAACGCTGCAGCACGATCAGGACTGAAGGACCTGTGATGATGTAAGAGCCCGGTCACATGACTCGTCAGCTGACCGGGTCTCTTACATCATCACAGGCTCTTCTGCCCTGATCGTGCTGCAGCGTTGGAGCCGGTGACAGGTGATGTATACTCCCGGAGGAGTTTTTTTATTTTTGTACACACAGGAAGAGGACAGGGGACAGGATAGGGATAGAGGAGGATAGAGAAGAGGGGGCACAGCAAAGAATAGCGGGGGCACAGCATGTAGAATAGGAGAGGGCAGAAGATGGAGGAGGCAGGAGTAGGGGGAGACAGGGGACCGCAGGATCCACACGGATCCTGCAGATCGGATGGCTATTTGCAATCCGATTGCAGGGATCCGTATGGATCCATGCCTGTCCGTGGGATCCCCCTTCAAAGTCGGATCCCACGGACAGGCACAAAAACGTTATGTGAAACCAGCCTAAGTAGTCTTAGTTGAGGGACAGACAGGTATCCTGATCAGCGACAGTTGCGGAGACTGTATAGGATTGTTTGGGGAGCCAGGTGTCAGCACTATTGTTTCTAGGAGTCACTATCTACTCTTTGCCCTCAGCGTCAGTGAATCCTTTTTCCCCCTCATTGTCCTGTGTATGCAACTAAGGGGAGCGACAACCTCCTATGTTTTTTCTGACATTTACAAAAATAAAAACAAAACTAAAAAAGGGGTCTGTTTTTCTGCAGAAAAAATGACCATCTGTTCCTAAGCGGAGTGGAATACCAGGGACTCGTGTTACCATGGGTGATGTGGGGGGTCAGCGAGCAGGAGGTGTATTTATCTTACACATGTAATTCCCATTTTCCCCTGAGAGCCGACGTGGCACTAGAGAGCAGCACCGAAAGGATTTCCATCTTGTAGATAGTGGAGCAGGGGTTAGCATGGTGGCCGCACATTTTGTAAAGACTGTTCTTACCTGCAGTTTGTTGTCTAATCCCATCCATATCTATGGTATCAACTCATTGCCACTTGCTCAGGGAAATGGCACATGATATTAAATTGGAGTTAGGACCCCAACACCAGGAGACAACTTCTTGCTATTGTGGCGCCCCTGCGGCTAGGCGCCACAGGTGTATTACACTTGAATATAAAAATGTGGGTTTTTTTTCCTTGTAAGTTGCTAGTTTGGGATTTAAATCTTATGGAGTCTATTTTTACACTCACTTGGGACCACACCACCTAGAGTAGGGGGAAGCAGTACTTGGTAGATCCCAGACAGGTGGGGGCAGAGCTTAGGATAGAGTAAGAGTGACAGTTGACAGTTTACCTCAGACGGTGCTGAAAAGGCAGACAGAGTGGTTAGACCTGGCAGCCCAGCTGAGTGGAGGGTACCTCATCTTTATGTGGGGACCCAGGACAGAAGGCAACGGGCCAGGGCTGGTAGGAGCCAGCTGGTCATGTTGAGGGGACACCGGTGACACAGACAACCGAGGCAGCCAGGAGTTCATCCCTGACTGCAAAGCCGACGAGCTGCAGGCCCAACAGGACCGGGTTGCTGACAGCGCCACAAGGTACCTCTACCTCAGGACTGAAAACCGGTTCAGGACACTAGAAGAAACTAAAAGGGACAGACATATACTGCGGTGCTGGAAGGGAGCCTTCTTTATCTCTTTTCCGGGTTGCCTTATCCAGACCGGGTAGTGCACAGACCTTGTCTTCTAGATACAGACCGTAGGACAGGCGGGGGAGCTCTGCAAGGGTGGTAAAAGACTGAAAGATCTAGAGAAAGAAAGTAGTAAACCCTGAAAGACAATGAGAGGACAATTAGAGACTCCATAAGAGAAACCCTGAGTTGGCAACAACACCCTAAAACCAAACTGTACCGTGTTTTGTTATGCCATCAGCCGGTATTGAGTAAAGCAGAGTTAAACTGGAACTGCTTTCTGTTATTCTTCCTGCCGCAGCCTGGAGGGCTTAACATCATCAAGCAGAGGGGTAAGAACTGCACCATCATCACCATCACTGTCCTCCCTCACCGTCTCACCACAAAAGCTGCCCTGAGGTAAAGCTCCACCTGTGGGGAGCTGCACCACACTTAGCTGTCTCATCCATCACCTCAGTGGCCGGCTGGCAGAGCTGGTACCATCTTACCGGACTCTACAGGTGGCGTCACGTTCCCCTGTAAATAACCCCTTTAACCCCCACCGTTTGCCATCAACATCTGGTATAATTGATCACCAGGGCACGGCATCGGGGTACCGAACATCCGTGACTCCCCACACAGTAGCCCTGGTGACCGAGTCCCTCATCCACCATAGCTCTGGTTGAATCACTATGTTCTGGAGGGTCTCACTGCTCGCATTGTTCAGGGCCTGCCTTGGTTGGTTAAACATAATCCTGTGGTGGATTGACAATCCAGAGAGATTGTGGAGTGGAGTGATTTCTGTGTGGAGAATTGCTTGAACACATCTCTTGCAGCAGTCTCTGCTGTGACATTGCCTGTATTTCTATCAGAATTTGAGCATGTGCTCTCAGAGAAGGGTTGTCAAGATTTGGCTCCTCACCATGTATACGACTGTCCTATTAACCTGATTCCTAGTGCTAAACTACCCAATTTCTGTGAGACAAACCATGAAATATTTCATTGCCGAGAGTCTGGAGAAGGTTAACACAAAAATTAGATAATTAATGATTTCAAAACAGTGTAAATCATATTAAACCCATAAACGATATCTTTATTACCCAACTTATACATAAACACACCAGACGTTATTAAAAACTAGGTGCACAGGAAAGTGTGAAGGAAGGAAGCCGTCCTTGATGTTTGCCTCCCTCCTTTCACCTGCCTAACAGCGGAGGTCGGCACCCTAAGTACGTAGTGGCGCCCCCACTCGTCGACGGCTAACCCTGATATCGTTTATGGGTTTAATATGATTTACACATACACGAGTCTGGAGAAGGGAAATATCACACCCTCATGTTTGCCAATCAAAGCAGGATTCTTTTTTGTTTAAAAGAAAGATGGAGGGCCCCCTTCTTTGTTTGGATTTAAATCAGATAACTGTCTATTATCCATACTCCCTCCCTCTGATTCCTGATTTTTTCAGGCAGATTGTGAAAGCTAAATTATTCTTCAAGTTGGATTTGAGGAGGGCCTACAATATGGTTAGAACCAGAGAGGGGGTTGAATGGAAGACTGCTTTAATCTCCCTGAGGGCAATTTTGAGAGTCTTGTTATGCCATTTGGACTCAGTAATGCCCCGGCAGTTTTCCAACATTTTGTTAATAATATTTTTCACCATTTGGTGGATAGATATGTGGTGATTTACTTGGACGATATTTTGATCTTTTCACCGGATGTGGCAACACGTCAGACTCATGTTAAACAGGTGCTACAGATTTTAAGGGACAACAAACTATACGCCAAACTGTAGAATTGTGTTTTGCTGTTCAGGAGGTACAATTCGTGGGGTACCTGTTGTCACCTTTGGGTTTTTGGTGGATCCAGAGAAGTTCCAGGATGTGCTTGACTGGGATCATCCAGAAAACCTGAGGGCATTGCAACGCTTTTTGGAGTTTATTAATTTCTACTGGAAATTTATCAAACATTATTCTGCAATTGTGAAACCCCTCACAGAAATCAAAAGGAAGGGGTCAGATTTTTCTAAGTGCTCAGACTCCATTCAGCAGGCTTTCTACTCCCTGAAGAAATGTTTTACTACTGCACCTATCCTCTGTCAGCCCAATCTCTCTCAGCCCTTTATGGATGCATCTGAGGTGGGGGTGGGGTAGTGTTGTCACAAGGGCTGTCTCTTGGTAAATGGTTGCCATGTGCCTTTTTCTACAAGAAGTTCATGTCGGCCAAAAGAAATTATGATGTCAGCAATAGGGAACTTTTGGCTATTAAGTTGACCTTCGAGGAATGGCGTAACTGGTTGGAGGGGGCTGTCCATCCCATCACTGGTATTACTGACCATAAGAGCTTATCTTGCCTTTAATCCGCCAAGCATCTCTACCCGAGACAGGCGAGATGATCCTTGTTTTTTACAAGATTTAACTTCACCGTCACCTACCGTCTAGGAGTTGAGAATGTTAAGGCAGATGCGTTGCTACGTAATTTCTCAGGTGGTAGTAATCAAGAGTCCCGTTCCCATTTTACAGAAGGGGGTGCTTGTTTTGACTCTATACCTGGATTTAGAGGGAGACGTGTTAGAGGCTTAGGGGGATGCTCCTGTCTCCTGCCATCCAGGGAGGCTCTTTGTACCACCTAATTTAAATTTTAAACTATTCAACAAATTATTCAAAAAAACATCATGTCTGTGTACTGGCAGGTCATCTGGGTAGTAGGGCAACCTTGGATTTTTTGTCTCGTCACTTTTGGTGGCCAGGGTTTCAAAAAGACTTAACTAACTTCATGTCTGCTTGTAGTGTTTGTGCAAGAGCTAATGTTACGCATACATGTCCATCTGGATCTCTCCTAACTTTGTCCATCCCTGATAGACCATGGACACATCTATCCATTGATTTTATCACGGATCTCCCTCCTCTCTCTTCAGAAGTCAAAATGGTGGTTTTGGTAGTGGTTGGAAGGTTCAGGAAGGTGGTTCACTTTTGTGGTCTACCGACACTTCCTAATGCTAAGACACTGGCACAGGTGTTTGTCAGGGAGATTGTGAAACTTCACGGGGTTCCCTCCAATGTCATCTCAGACCAATGTACACAGTTTGTTTCCAAGGTTTGGAAAGATTTTTGTACTCGATTTGGGGTGCAGTTGTCCTATTTTTCTGCTTTCTGTCTAATGGATAGACTGAGCGCACAAATCAATATTTGGAAACTTATCTTAGGTGTTTTGTCTCCAAAAAACAGGAGGATTGGGCATCTTATTTACCTTTAGCTGAATTTGCCATAAACAATCATCACCAAGACTCCACCGGCAAGTCTCCATTCTTTGGTGCACACGGGTTTCATTCTCAATCTGGTACCTTTAGCGGTAAAGGTTCTTCGGGAGTTCCTGAGGTGGAGCAATTTGCCTGTTCGCTCTCGTCTGTATGGCAAGGGGTGCAGAGTAACTTGAGATTTATGGCTGACAGATACAAGGGCAAAGCTGACAAGTAGCATTCGCCATGTCTTGACCTATGTGTGAATGACGTTGTGTGGTTGTCTACCAGGAATATCAAGTTAAAGGTATCTTCATGGAATCTGGAATCCAGGTTTATAGGTCCGTATAAGATAACCGCTGTCATTAACTGTGTAGCACTTCATCTGGAGTTACCTCAAGTGCTCAGGATTCACAATGTGTTTCATACATCCCTTCTAAAGAAATTTGTACCTTCGTCAGAGCCATCTCCATTGCCACCAGGGCCGATCTGTGTGGATGGGTATATGGAGTTTTAAATTTTTAAAATTGTGGATTCTCGCATGTCACTCCGTTCCCTTCAGTATTTGGTGGAATGGAGGGGTTATGGTCCCGAGGACAGAATGTGGGTGCCAGCAACAGAGGTGAATGCTGCAAGGTTGATCTGCGCATTTCACTTTTCCCATCCAGACAAGCCTGTCCCTGAGACCGGAGACCACTCATGGAAGGGGAGGTACTGTTACGGGTGTATCAGGAGACACAGACGAGGCTGTTGAGGTCCCTAACAGAAGGTCGCAGCATCTGGTAAAACAGCCAAAATCCTGAATTCTGGTTCTGTTCCTTTAAGAGATATTTATCTGCTTGGTGATACCTGGAGGTCACTAGGACCCAGCTTGTCTCCTACCTGCCTACTTTTCAGCTGTCTCATTTATACCCCTTGGCTCCCATGATGCATCGCTGGTGATAGCGTGTTTGAAGTTGGTGGTGCATCCTGGCTCAAGATCATCGTGGAGTTCCTATGTAGTTTGCCCGTTTTTCCCTCTCCCATTTCTTTGTTTCCCTGGTGTATTCCTTTAGTTGTTAGCTGGGTTGACTAGTGTCCACCGTGTCTGATCCCTAAGTAGTTAGTTGAGGGAGGGTCAGGGACCAGGTGTCCTGATCGGCAACCATTGCGGAGACTGTATTGGTTTGTTAGGGAAGTCAGGTGTCAGCGCTAGTGTTTCTAGAGGTTACCATTTCCCCTTTGCCCTTAGCATGAGGGACTCCTTTTCCCTTATCATCATCCTGCACTGGGTGCCTTCTTATGCCCAGCATGACACCTCCAGGATCTGTAGATAGGAGTTCTGGCTCTGTGTTAACTCTAGACAGGGACTTCTGGCCACAATCAGGCTCACAGGGCCAATGTGAATGCCTTGAGCCTGCTCATGGCTAGAAGTCAAGGTTTATATAGGTCAATGGGCCAGAGATATGGCGTAACAAAAATGCGGAGAATCGGTAACATAACCATCTTATGTTTATGATCCTCTGGGGTCTTTTCCTAATAGTGAACATTTAATTTGCAAAGAAAAATGTAGAGGAGTAGCTAGTTGATCATGTGTTCCTGCCCCTGAAGACATCAATTGTCTTTTTTCCATGTATAATGAAAGTATAGGATTGTAAAATAAAATAAGATACATCAGAATGCTATGTATGGTATAGAGGTATAGAGTATGTTAAGCAACATTATGTAGGCAAAATATATAGTGTAATGCATAGTAATAAGATACAGAACTGTTATGCAGCATGATTATAGTTAGGAAATTCTGCCTAGCAGTAAGATTACTCCATGGTAGCAATAGTTAAATTAGTACTATGCCACAATGAGAGGGAAGTTTCCGTTTAGAAGACAGATAAAGAATGGCAACTGCTGAGTTTGGACTTGCAGGCATCAAGACTGCGTCTGGTGGTTGACTCATGCCAGACAAACATTAAGATCAGAGTGGAATAGGGTGGACCTTAAACAGAACTGTAGCATCTGATGGAATAACTAAGGCATGTTGACAACCCTTGAACACATAGTTTCTCAAAAGAAAAATTCCTAGTGCGGACAGATGGTCAGGTCCTTTAAATCTAAAAGAATGAAGTTATTATTGCTGGCATGTGACAGAGTGCAACTTTCCCTTGCAAGATGTCTTACAGCTCTTTGATGAGCTGATGCAATGGCTTTCCATTGTCACCGAACCCTATGGGAAAAATTGTCTGGTAGTGTCTGAGAGCATACTGCTCAATCCCTGCTGTAGTGTTCCAACCCCCTGGAGCTACTTTGATGAAGGGGAAGGAGAGGTAGATCTGTGGGAAAAGAAAGTGACCATCAGATTCTGTGCCGCTGTGTACCTGATGCTATATTGTGAAATGGAAAGTATACTAAACTAAAATTCGTGCCTGCTACCCCGTGTGTAAAGTTATGCCATAAAAACTCTGGAAGTTGTACAGTAGAAGAATGTTGTGTAAAACTGTTGGCATCTTTTTCTGTCTTATATTTATGATGCTCTGTGGTCTTCCATAATAGTGAACATTTAATTTGTAGAGTCTTCAACGTCAAGGTCTAGGAAGTTGACAAATAATGCAGTATCACAATGCAAGCGATGTGAAGAAGATTCTCTATTGTCCATATCTACAACACTGTTAAGGCCCCGTTACACGGGGCGACATCGCTGCCTATTACCGCCTATTACATAGGTGATGTGGGGGCGTGTCCTATCATCATTGCCCCTACATCGCCTCATGTAAAGGGGCGATGTCGGCGCCGCCAGGAGGTCGCCTGGTTTCACAGCAGCGCTGTGAAACCAGGCGGCCGATCTGGGGCGATAAGCATGCATCGCCCCATGTAACCGGCCGCCGGCGACCTGTCAGGCAATGGGAGCCATAGGCTCCCATTGTCCTGCATCGCTGCTGGGGTTTTCAGACACCCTGGCGGCGATGCCGCCTGTCAGCTCGCCGGCGCGGGGCTGGAGATGTCGCCTGGTGTAAATGGGGTATGGTGACGCTGGCAGGGCGCCAAAAACGTGCGCGCACCCGACAGTCGCCGCCGACATCTCCAGCCCCGTCGCCAGGTGTGACGGGGCCTTTACAGGATGCATCATTACATCGGCAGCACTGTGTTATAGGTACTGAAAAAAAGATAGAAGCAACAAAAAAAAAGGGAAGCAAATGTAGTTTTGTTTAACATAATAAACAATCTAACAAATTGGATGTTCCCACAATTTTATTAATATTTGACATAGCACTATTAGAAAAATTGCCACTTGGCTTTGAATACATATTTTGGTTTGCTGTGAGTTTATCTGATTTGAACATTGTAACCTCATTCAACAGCAGTATCTTTACAATATCAATAACGTCTCGAGAAGGATAAAAATAACCTGAGTTACAAAGGCTTATTATCTCCCTCGAGATTAGAGCTTATAATGGTATTAAACTTCTGAACAATCTTTGATCTTCCAGAAACTTGTCCTTACTTTTGTTATTTGAAACTCTGTATGATTATTAAGCATAAGCAGACTGTTTTCTATTTCTAAAATATTTACAATCCACTCTTCCATTGTTTTTTTCCTCTATCTGCTTTGCACGTAGATGTGAAAAATGTGGATGTGAACATTTGTTTTCACTTTCCATAAATGAATTGAGCAGTTATGTGGTACACTCAACATTAAAAAAGAATATTATGTGGAAAGTCGTTTAGAAGAGTTTGTTCAACCACTGTTTATAGTCGCGAAGAAGAAAAACTTCCAGCTAAGCTTTCAAGTAATACGTTCAGTTTGTCATTCAATTCTAATGATCTTTCTAAATGATACCTAATATACTGGTTTTCCTTTAAAGGAATAGTATCCACCATAGCAGCGAAATTGTTTGCATTACAGAGACGAAAAAAGAAAGAATCAAAGTTCAAAGGGACATGTTTGATTGTGTGTTTTTTTACCCTGCTTCATCCCTTCATAACCATAGTTTAATGAGTTTTTATTAGAAAAGCATGGCTGCACTTATGAAAAAGAAGGTTTCTTTGAAACCAGGAGGAGACCATGTTTTCCCTGGCATAAGCCTGTTAGTTTTTAATATCAGGTTTTCACTAAGGCTGACTTCTGATGCATTTTGGAAGCATAAGCCAACAAGGTGGAAGCTAATAGCAAGGGGATCATGTGGCCATATGGAAAGAGTAAGATCTAAAATAAGGACAACAAATCTCTGCAAACCCTTCACTGTTCTGATATAATGTTACCATCAGTCCATTGTTAACATGGATTGATAGCACGGAAATGTATTATTTAGTTAAACAATATTTTATGCCGAGCATCCAAGACAAGTAGAGATTATAAGTAATGACTAGTCGAGATCAAATCTATTCAATATAAATCGAATTCTTGTAAAATTTTAAGAAATCCCAGCAAATTTGAACAGTTTTCAATTCTATTTCTGCGAATCACCAATAAAATGTCTGCCGACTATTTAAACATTGTGTAAGATTGTGTTACTCACACAATGCGGACATGACTTTAGGTGTGACCGTTCATGATTACTCATGATGCCTTGCAGTAAAGTCAATCAAGTGGGATTTTCATAGCATATATAAAAGTCTAAGCAGGGAATACAGCAGCTACATTTTTTGGGTCATTTTAAGGGCCGCTTTACACACACCAACTTCTGTGACCAACTTCTGAACAGATCTCTGGTTGCAGTGAAATCATGGACACATTGCTCCATTTTGTACACAGCCACAAAATGGAACAATGTGTCCATGGTTTCACTGCAACCAGAGATCTGTTCAGAAGTTGGTCACAGAAGTTGGTGTGTGTAAAGCAGCCCTAAGAGAGTGAGAGTTTGTTAGAGCTCTCAGCTGAGGATAGAGGAAGCCGTAAAACATTGAAAAAATACGCCAGACAGCAATATCTCAAAGACAAAATAAAAGAAAAACCACAGCATTATAGGAGATGAGAGCATTAGTCTTTGTAGAACATAGAGATTCAAATTTTAAGGGAGGAGAGAGAAACGAGAGGTGCCAGCAGAAGTGCCAGACTCAATGGGATTGATAAGTGATATGGTGCAGCTGGCATCTGTCCTGCTGCATTTGAATCTTAATTAAACATTTTTTTCTCCATTTTTAATGCACTAAAGAGCAGTAGCAAGCCAGCACCATAGTTCTGACAGAAAAACACATATCAGTGTTAAGCGATGTACTTCCTTGTCACAAGCAACTGAGTTTTTGCCTCTTTGATGCAATTGTTTTTGTGAGAAGGAATATATATATTTGGGTTTTTTTATAGAAATTTTTTTTCCAAATTGTAAACATGGTGTCTAAGTTTAAGAATGTCAAAATAATTTCACACCCATACACACACCAGCAAAGCACCCTGTTGGAGGAGATGAATTTTTTGCTCATGTTTTTATCTAACATTTGTAATGTAGATATTTAACTGTGCATGTCTGCTTTGGCTCTTCTATTTTTCCAGTCCAATTTGAGAGCCATGCACTATACTTATAGTGTCGAACCTACTGCCGGATATTGCTTTCTATATGTATCAATGTTTAAATAATTGAGATTGAAAAGATTGTCAAAGGTTAACAATAGAGTAATATAAAATGTGCTGAAAAAGAAAAAGGGGGTAATGGACATGGTAGTGTAAAAGAAGTTTACACCAAGGCTAAGAATGTAGGAGGCTCTGGGAGGTAAATACACGCCACGCCAAAGGGAATAATCCATTTCTCCATTAAATTCTAAATGTATGGACGTACACTAAAATTTTTCTTTTGTTCAATTACTTTCATTTTGTTAATTGATAAAAATAAACTATTAACACTTCTATTCTTGAAAGCATTCTTATTTTCAGCATTTTTCCCCACCTACTTTAAATTCTTGCATAGTACTAAATAAAGTTATAAGTCATATATATTAGTTTTCAAAATCATTACCGCATATACTCGTGTATAAGCCAACCCGTGTATAAGCCGGCCCCCCTACTTTTGCCCCCAAAACCTGGGAAAACCTATTGACTCGTGTATAAGCCGAGGGTGGACCCCAGCACAGGTATACAGTCCCCCCCAGTGGTATACAGCAGCCTCCCCAGTGGTAGTATACAGCAGCCACAGAGGTATATACAGTAGCCCCAGTGGTCGTATACAGCAGCCTCCCCAGTAGTAGTATACAGCAGTCTCCCCCTGTGGTAGTATACAGCAGCCTCCCCCTGTGGTAGAATACAGCAGCCACAGAGGTATATACAGCAGCCCCTCCCCTGTGGTAGTATACAGCAGCCCCCCGTGTGGTAGTATACAGCAGTGCCCCACCGTTGCTGCCGCACACCTGTAAAAAGAAGAGCTTTCATACTTATCCTCCTGCTGTCACCGCGCGCATCCTCCGCTCTCATTGCACCCGGCGTCCATCCATATGACCGCGCACAAATAATGACGTCATTATTTGTGCGTGGTCACGTGGATGGACGCCGGGTTGCAAGGAGAGCGGAGGATGCGCGCGGTGACAGCAGGAGGATAAGTATGAAAGCTCTTCTTTTTACAGGTGTGTGGCAGCAACGGTGGGGCACTGCTGTATACTACCCCAGGGGGGGGCTGTGTATACCCACAGGGGGGCACTGCTGTATACTACCACGGGGGGGGGGGCTATGTATACCCACAGGGGGGGCACTGCTGTATACTACCACGGGGGGGGGCTGTGTATACCCACAGGGGGGCACTGCTGTATACTACCACAGGGGGGCGGAGGAGCGCTGACAGCAATGTAATATGCACGGCTCCCCCTGCCGCTGATGGACAGGGGGATGCAGTGCATATTGCATTGCACTAATGAGTGGGAGCACGTGACTGCCCGCTCATTGTACAGCCTCCCCCACCTCCTCCAGCCCCCGGACACCGGCCCCACACAGTCAGCCGTCACTGACTCGTGTATAAGCCGAGGGGGGCACTTTTCAGCACAATTTTTGTGCTGAAAAACTCGGCTTATACACGAGTATATACGGTAATTCCTTTTGACAATTTGTGAACATATACAGTAAATACCACACAAATAGACATCACAGGATGGCTACTGTATGCAGAATTAAAAGTTCTTCTGATATTGGATTGTAACTCCAGATAATGATAATGAGTTTGGTTTCTGATAGCTCACTTTTAAAATAAGCTCAAGGGCTGTAAAGTGAAAAAATTACAAACAGTAATATATTTATATATTTAACACTATGGTTTTGCATAGTCCCATAGGAGTCTTAGGGTCCCATCACACTTTGCAACGTTTCAGCGATCCCGACAACGATACGACCTGGTAAGGATCTCTGGAACGTCGCTACATGGTCACTGGTGAGATGTCAAATCTACTGAACGACGCAGCAATGATACAGTGACCCGTATAATGACCTATAACGACCCGATGACTCAGACCTATGTGGCTGAGTTCTGAGTCGCCAACGAGGTCGTTGTTAAGGCGTCAAACACACAGTTGCATGCTGGCCAGCGGGAGCCCGAAAATAAAAAAATAGTCCTGGCCATTTCGACACGATCAGCGATCTCACAGCGGGGGCCTGGTCTCTGCTATGTGTCAAATATAACGAGATCGCTGGTGAGGTTGCTGTTGCATCACAAAACCTGTGACGAAACAGCGATTTCGCTATGTGTGACGGGGCTTTACAGAAACTAGTATTCATTACCTAATCATTATCCACAATTGTGACATTAATATTGCACTTTATAATGGCAAAGCTAAAAGAGAAATTAAACTATACCCAATTACTAAGTTTTCTTGCCTCAGTATAGGTCTAACAAACACCGTCAATTATAAAACAAGGGGCTTAGTTAATTACAATCTTTAAACATTTTATCAATGTGGCTAAGGAAATAAACAATCAATACATTGACTTTCATCTTCAACGGCGGAAATATCGAATAATGGGATAACAGTAGGTTTGTGGTTACATAAACATAAGGAGGGGCGTAATGAGAGTGCTATCGAAACTGGGCCCATATAAGAGGCTGCAGAGTCAGCTGAAATATATTGTGGTGCAAGAGACCCATGAGGTCCTTGTACTGCAATATACACTTATGGAAAACCTGAGGCCAGCAGCTGACATCAGTGTGAAAGTCACTGCAGGTGCGTGGCAGTGATGTCATGTGCTGCCCATTGCTTGCAAGCTGAAGTCAGCTGCCAACTTCTGTGTGGCGCCCCTGCGGGTATGCGCCACACAGTGGTATTGCATTTAATATCTATATGTAATATTATTGTAAGTTGCTAGGTTAGGATTTAAACCTTATGGAGTCTATTTTTAGCACTCACTTAGGACCGCACCACTTAGAGTAGGGGGAACTGTAATATAGTAGGTTCCACAGGTGGGGGCGGAGCTTAGGATAGAGTTAGAGTGACAGTTGAGAATTTACCTCAGACGGCGTTGGGAAGGCAGACAGAGTGGTCAGGCCTGGCAGCCCAGCTGAGTGGAGGGTACCCCATCTTTATGAGGGGGCCCAGGACAGATGGCAATGGACCAGAACTGGTAGGAGCCAGCTGGTCATGTTGAGGGGACACCGGTGACACGGACGACCGAGGCAGCCAGGAGTTCAGCCCTGACTGCAAAGCCGACGAGCTGCAGGCCCAACGGAAACGGGTTGCTGCTGACAGCACCACAAAGGTACCTCTCCCCTCAGGACTGAAAACCGGTTCAGGACACTAAGAGAAATAAAAAGGGACAGACATTTACTGCGGTGCTGGAAGGGAACTTTTTAGTCTCGGGTTGCCCTGTCCAGACCGGGTAGTGGACAGACCTTATCTCCTAGAAACAGACCGTAGGACTGGCGGGGGAGCTCTTCAATGGTGGGAAAGACAGAAAGATCTGGAAAGAGAATAGAAACCCTGAAAGACAGAGAGAGAACATCTAAAGACTCCTTAAGAGAAATCCTGAGTTGGTAACAACACCCTAAACCAAACTGTACCGTGTATTGTTATGCCATCAGCCGGTACCGAGTAAAGCAAAGTTAAAATGGAAATGGTTTCTGTTATTCTTCCTGCCGCAGCTCAAAGGACTTAACATCATCAACATCAACAGCAGAGGGGTAAGAACTGCACCACATTTCCATCACTGTCCTCCCTCACCGTCTCATCACCACAGCTGCCCTGAGGTAAAGCTCCACCTGTGGGGAGCTGCACCACACACTGCTGCCCCCTCCATCACCTCAGCGGCCGGCTGGCAGCGCCGGTACCACCTTACCGGACCCTACAGGTGGCGTCACGTCCCCCTGTAAATAACCCCTTTTACCCCCACCGTTTACCATCAACACCTGGTATAATTGTTCGCCAGGGCACGGCACCGGGGATACCGACCACCCGTGACATCCCACACAGAAGCCCCAGTGACCGAGTGCACCCTAGCTCAGGTTGAAACATCTGCATCAGCTGTGCAAGAGGACTTGACACATTGTGGGAGCAGGTGAAGGTGAATAGAATGTTTTTTTAATTTTTTATATTTTTTGGAGAAGAGCTGCAGAACAGAGACATTATTACTGGATGAAGCCTACGAAAGGACACATTATACCAGGAAAAGGCCCAGGATAGTCACTATTACTGTCGTAGTCACTGTCTGTGCATACCTGTCTTATTGCAATATTATTGGAATTATACTTTTTATGACTTACATGATCTGATATGCACAGAAATTTGTGCTTTGCTAACCATTATTATTGTCATAGGCTGAATGGAGACATTAGTTCATTGTATCATTATTCTCTGTGTGTTCTCTCTTTTTTTCACCAATGGTACCTTCTCTTTTATGTATAATATTTATTTAAATATTTTTGTGATATTTAACTTGTTGATTCTGAATAATAAAATATAGGATCCTAGGACAGGGTTGGGGACATTATTTCATGAAGAGGCTAGAATGGGGAGCATTATTATAGGAAGAGGCCAGGATGGAAGATATTTTAACAGGAAAGGTCCAAGGCCATGATGGGGGACATTATCACAGGATGGGGGACATTGAAACATGAGAAGGTGAAAACATGTTTTCACAGGATCTGAAACGCTAGTAGAGCCTTTACATTTGATAAACAATCAGGTCGAGGCACAGGCAAAATTTAGCAACAGGGTCCATTGGAATCTAGTTACGCCGCTAAACAGAACTAACATAAGTGAGGAGTGGGGAAGTCAGAACTCAGGTATGATTTACAACTCAAATATAATATATTTAACTATACTGACGTAGCTAATCATAACTCTGCCTACAACATCAGATTATTGTATAGTTGCATATGAAAACACTTATATGTGCAGGTATATGTCAGTATTAAAGGGATATTATCAGAAATAATCCTTTAAAGATCCACTGTGGGCATCAGCTGATTGTGATGGCTAAAGCTTCTGTACGCCAGCAGGCAGGAAGTTCCCTTGCTGCAGACAGTGCAGCAATATTATATGGCAGTGATCCTAATGATTTACATGGACAGTATGAATGTGCCAGAATGGGACTTGATCTTAAAGGTTGACCTTTCATTATGACAATTAAAGGTTTCTTGGGCAAACAGACAGGGTTTGTCTCTGATGTACATATTTTAAAGGGAAGCTTTCATGAAAAAATTACTTATCACAAGCTTTTTCACCTCCTGATGAAATCACCATTTTAGTGATGAAACATACTTAGGGGTTGGGGTTCTTCCTTTTTGCCATATCAGCCAGGTAGGATGTCTCAAGGTATCTATGGGAGATTTTGTTTGTGAACTTTTTGCTGCATACTATTTTTGTATTATCAGCCTATGTACCTATGGCACCCTTGTAATATCTGTGACTTTAGCAGAGCTTCATCCATAGTCACTGTCTGTGCATACTTGTCTTATTGCAATCATATTTGTATTATACTCTCTATGACTTATGTGGTGCCCCACTGGTCAGTGTGCCACTAAAGGGATACTACACCCAGATTAGTGTGTGTGGTATCCCGGTGACCATAGGATAGTAATGTAATTCTGAGGCCCTTTTGTATGCATTCATACATTCAGAGCTAGGGGACCCATTGGCTGAACTCGTAACCAGGGTAACCCAGTGGGAGGAGCTTAGGTGTAGTGAGAAGAGCGGGAAGGACTGGCAGTTAGTCAGTCATGAGAAGAGTGAAGTGGAGGTTGCCTGTAAAGGAAGGCAGCCCAGAAAGATGGGGGATCCCTGGCTTGATTAAGACCGGAGCTGGACCAGCCTGATACCAGTCCGGAGGGAACCCAGTCCAAAGCGGAGAACCGGCTCCGAGTGCGGTGCAGGAAAGTTCAGCTCTGAGCCACCAAACCCGGTGGGTCGCAGGCCTTTTATATAGCCCCGACCTGGTCCAACACGCATGTTCCCACCAGAAGCTCCAAACTGGGTTGAGCCCCTTCGAGGGAGAAGGGTAACCTCTACATACCCAACGGGTCTGGTAACAAGAGGGCTCTGTGCAGGGCAGTGCATGGATAGCAAGGAGAGCGCAATGAGAAAGAAGGACAGAGAGTGAAATCTGAAGGCACATCATTGGGGTCCTCAGAGAGACTTTGCATCCTTTGGGGACTACCCGGCCAGCTACCTGTGACTGTGTACCATGTGAACAGCTTGAAAGTCTCCAGTAAATACCCATGCAGAGCAAGAAGGTCTCTTGTGTTTTAATTTCTACTATGACATCAGTTACTACATTGCTCCGGGGATTCTGCTTCACCTGCAGGGAGCGATATCATCTAGCTCATTACTCATCATCCTCAGAGCTCTGCTGGCAGCGCTGGTGCCATCACCAGAAACTGCAGGTGGCATCACAAACTATATTTTATTTTTCTTTATTAACTCCTTTTTTGAGAGACCACCAGGGCCATGGCCCCGGGCACCAACCACCGTTGACAGCACCCATAGCTAAACGCCTGGGATCCAAGTACCCCGGCCCTGGAGCGGCTCACTTACATGATACTATATACACAGAAATTTGTGCTTTGCTAACCATTATTATTGTCATAAGCTGAATGGAGACATTAGTTAATTGCATCATTATTGTCCTTGAGTGTGTTCTCTCTTATTTTCACCAAGAGTACCTTCCCTTTTATGTATAATACTGTATTTACCTAATATTTTTGTGATATTTAACTAATTAATTATGAATAATAAAATATACAAGATGACAATATTGTTCATATGTCTTGGTCTTTTTCATAGGCTTATACAAGCTTTCCAGTATCAAGACTGTTGAAAATGTATTCACCGAAATTCAAATTTTGGAGGACAGGTCGGTGAAGTTAGACAAATTTTAATTTCAAGAGACTGGGTCACCTCCAGGGCCAACTCTATATTTTATGCTGAAGCATCTAGTGCAAATGTCATAGTGAAAAGAAGCGAAACAAAGTCAGCTGTGACATCTCTTATTGTGATTGATGGATTTTATGTTATCAGAGACTTTTACCTGTCATTGCATTCCTGCCTCTACTTGATGATATAGGGTGTTTTCACATCTAAGGTTGGTGTGTGTTTTGCTTAGTGTTTTTAGGCGTTTTTACCACTAAAAACGCTAGCATTTTTGGTCCCATTTATTTTAATGGAAACGCATGTAAAAACGCATGAGTGTTTTCAAAAACGCAAAACGCATGCGTTTTTTTCAAACGCCGCGCTAGACACATTTCCCGACGTTTTGGGCAGCGTTGGCAAAAATGCATGTGTTTTGCATTTTTGAAAACGCTAATGCGTTTTTGCATGCATTTTTACATGCGTTTCCATTAAAATCAATGGGACCAAAAACGCTAGCGTTTTTTATGCGATTTTAGCAGTAAAAACGGCTAAAAACGCTAATTAAGCAAAACGCACACCATCCTTAGATGTGAAACAGGCCATATAGTTTACATGTTTTTCTGATTGAAAAGAATTTTGATTATTTCTATTGTATTTTCTTTTCAAATAACAAACCCATTTACATTTTTCAGTGCATGGACAAATTAGCGCCTTGCGTAAGAACGCTGAAAATTTTTTATTCTGAGTTATTCCATAACCACAAACGATCTGTAATAACAATTGTAATAATTTACCTATATACCCTTTGCTAATAGTGCACTGTTTTCCATGTAAAATGAATATAGTAAATGTAAGTCAAGGCATGGTGTGTGGGGAAAAACAGCAAAGGCTAGAACTTTAGAGTCTATTTAGTGAAAGAAATTTAAAAGCCCTAAGGTATTGTTAGAAATATATCTGCCACAAGGATCTCTCCTTCATTTCCTGTAGACTGTAAGTAAACCGCAAAGAGAGGCTGGATTCTCATATCTGTCTCAGATCTTATCTATCTGGATTTATTATGTACTTTGCACACACTATCAGAGCACTTTGTGGTTAAAACTGAAGAAATCAAGTGTGTAAGACTTATTGGGTCATTTCATAAAAAGTATACAGATAATCACACAACCATAGATCTAAATCAACAACCGTAAGTTTAGGCTACAGAACTCATGACTACAAGAACATATCACCAGTACATCATAGGTAACAATTGGTATTTGGGTTACCATATTTAGGGTGTGAAATAATGATAAAACGTAAATACAAACACAATGATTTGGAAAAATATTAAGAATACATTTTTATTTGTTTTAAAGGTGCAAGATTGAGGCTGTTCAACCACCTACTACATAGATGACAGATAGATAGAGATATACATACAGATTGACATAGTTTAGTATAATTACAGAATATTATATTTTTTAAAGGAACAAAAATATACTAAAGTATTCAACAACTCTAATCATTGTTTTCTTTACAATTCTTAGAAATGTCCTCACTAACACAGTTTGGGTGAACTATATATACAATTTTCTCAACTGAGATTTTTGCTAATTGTCATCAGGAGGGAAAATAAGTTTAGAAAATGTCAACAATTTAGAGCATGCAGTTAAAGTTTCCCTAATACTTAGCCCCCTAGAAGAAGAAATGTATTTCATATCTTGTCCAATACAATAATCTGGTATGATTTCCCCTTGGTTGTGCAAGTTAAACATAAAAAGCAGCATTTTTAATCTGTGCGTTTTCACTCATTTCCAATAGTTGTGTGGTGTGCTGAGTTGGTTGTGCAGATGTTTGATTTCTAAAATCCACATCTACTGTAAAAAAAAAAAGGAATCAAATCCATCCCTGTCCGCATGGTGCATTTTGATGCGTTTTTTATGCGGATTTGATGTGTATTTGAAGGAGCTTTGTATCAATTTCAATAAAGAGTGGATACTTTGGTCAAAAAAAGAGAAAGGCTTGGGTCACACTAGGTTATGGCCCCACGTTTCCAGGCCATTGCAAATACTGGACAGCGTTAACGGCATGCACTGCCTGCAAACGGAGACTCGTAGCAACCCATTGCTTACCTTAGTAGTAGCCACACACAGAGCTGCAGGAGGTGCGCCTTTCCTCAGTGCACAGGAAAACGCTACCTGCAGCGTTTTCCTGTGCGCTGAAGAAAAGCCGCCGCCCAGCAGCTCTGTGTGCATCTGCTACTAAGATAAACAATGGGTTGCTATGAGTCTCCGTTTGCAGGCAGCGCATGCTGTTAACGCTGTCCAGTATTTGCGATGGCCTGGAAACGTGGGGCCATAACCCAGTGTGACCCTAGGCAAAAAAAGATGTCAAATCTTGCTCTCCCCCTTCAACATTATAACTACCTGCAGCTTTAATGCAAATTTGGCTCAAAATAAGCAACACATCGTGTGAACACTGCTGCTTATCTGCTGTTTATTTTAAGCTAACATGAGGGTCTATTGGTGAAATATGCGGTCATATCTGCAGCAAGAATTGACATGCTGCAGATTATCCTGCAATCAAATTTGCAGCCGATCCACAGCGGAAAAAAATGGACCATATGGACAGGACATCCCAAATGCCATAGTATTGGCTAGGAAAACACGCTGCTGCAAACTTATGGCCGCTTTACACGTCCCGATATCGTCGTCCAACTTCGATAAAAAGTCACGTGGTTCGTGCGTAGGCGCCGATATTGTTTGCGCGTTGTGTGGTGTGAATGTGCAATTCGATGCAAGAACGATGCCAAAACGATATCGTTGGGGAAAAGTGCAGGCTCTCCAACTGCCCGATATTGGATGGACGATCTGACAGGATTGTGCTGTGTGACAGCCCAACAACGACTTGGAGAAGAACTTCCCCTATTCACTCCCATGTTAAATGGTCGTTCCCTGGTTCGTGCGTACAAGGGGGCGCAGACATTGCACTTGTGTTGGCTGCCGATATCGCCCTGTGTGACAGCTCCTATGCGATCTTGGATTTCAGCCAAAAAAGTGCGCGCTCCCGTGTCGTTGTTTACAATATCGAAACGATGTTGGGACGTGTAAAGCGGCCATTAGTGCAGATCTGCTGTGGATGTGCACCAAATACCCAATGAAATACACATTGTACAAACAGGCCCTTACTGGGGACCTTTTTAACACTTTTAGGAAAAGTTAAAAAATAGTCAAAAACGTGTCACATAATGATAAAATTTTGAGGAATGTCTTTGAAGAATATAGATTTTAATGGATTTCCAGGTAATTTGTGCAAAGAGAACATATGTGGCAAGTGAAATAAATAGAATTATTATTTACATATGAATATATACATTAACTATGGAGCAGGTCCAAAAGTTTGCATCTTTTACTGCCCATCCATTAATGTAGCATAGCATGTAATTGCACAGAATGGCTTATAAAAACGACATAAAGATCAACATATATTGAAGCCATGTTTTTATAGGGAAAATGTACAAATTGGAAAACATGACCAGTTAAACTGTTCTTTCACGCTGCATTACTGAGGAAGGGAAAAATATTTTCCATTTTACTAGTTTAATGAAAATCTTCCTCCATTCTCACAGAAGGAAAGCGTATAAAGTGATGTGTTTGAAAAGATTTGAAGGTTTAACATGCCTTTAGGAAAAGGAAAGTTATTTCAACTTTTTGTTAAGATCCACATAGTTATTGAGACTTCATAAAGCAGCTGGAACTCATTAATACTCCAACACAACTTTCAACCCAAATTTCAGGCTACTAAGTACTGCATTCAGGCAGGCTCGCTAGAAAATCTGCTTGATGTGCTTTGTTTTTTCTAATACTGAAATATTTAGTATAATGTTCAAGTCATGGTTGAAGTTATTTTAATGCAAGATTTTAAGAGAAAAAAAATCTAAATTAAATCTTCTTGTTATGTTTTCTCCTGGTAAAAGTTCTATATGAGAGAATATAGGGAAAATGTGAGTTTTGTAGCCAAATTGAGGATATTTTGAAAATCACTTTGGAGTCCCATGAGTCTCTCAACCTTTAAAGAATTCTACTTGATGATTATTAATTCAAACAAAAAAATGATTTTTGAAAATATAGAAATGACATGTCAGTTATGCCCAGAAATGAAAGAAATGCAGCAATGATTCAGTCTTTGTAATCTATCTTCCCGCAATCAAGCAATTCTTTATATGCCACCCTCCTTTTAGGAAGATTTACCATAGCAATAAGCTCATTTTTCTGCTGCAGCTGTATCATTGAGAATTCCATAGTATAGAAAAGACATTCATTCCCATGTAATAATCTAGACACCTGTCTTTGAGCCTTCTTCTGCATTCTTATCGAAATTATTATAATATGTACCCAAAAATTGAATCTTATATTCAATGTGGTCTTAGAATGAATTAAAAGAAGGGTAATCTTTGGGTTGCAATAATTTTTTTATTCTGCAAAACATAAATTAAATGAATCTATAATTATTAACATTTTAAAAAATGCCCAATGAGACCAACATAGCATCCCTCTTGAGAAATCATACCATATATACCTCACAATGGGCATCTCCAGAAACCATTGACAACCAAAGGCCATTTCCAAGTAGTTGAGACACCAGCTGTGTCTGGAGGCACACTGTGCGTGTGACTCGCCCGAGTGCAATGCAAGGGAAACTCACATTGCTCTCAGACCAGTATCATTAAATGATACTTTTCACATTAGTGCGATTTCATCGCATTACACTCGCATTGCGAGGGAAATGTAAGTTCAATCGCAGCATGCTGTGATTGTACGCAATTTCCCCGGGGAATGGCCATTGTAAGTATATGGGTGCGAGAAAATCTCGCACCCATACAGCACACTGTGCGATAGTCGCACGTGTGTGCTAATTTACAATGGCTTCAAAGTCTGCTGCTGTCAAACCAGCAGAGTTTGAATTTGCCAGATTGCCGGTACAGTATCCAATCATCTTTCACCACTGTGACAGCAGCGGTGAAAGATGATTGTTAAAAAAACAGCCGCTGTGCACTGTGTGCAATTGCCGGGTTGCCAGCAAATTAACCATTCACCTGTCACCGCTGTGTAACAGCTGAAGGGTTAAATGACGTGTTAAAAGCTGTCCATGGTGCTGATGTATTAACATCAGCAGCCACTTACAGCGTGTACATTCAAACTCCGCTGTCCATGGTGCTTATGTAACATCAGTACCATGGACAGTGGAGTTTGAATGTATGTGCTGTCCATGGTGATGATGTTAATACATCAGCACCATGGAGAGCGGAGTTTTAATGTATGCACTGTCCATAGTGCTGATGTTAATACATCATTTTAATACATCAGCACCATGGACAGTGGAGTTTGAATGTACACGCTGTCCATGCTGTTGATGTTAATACATCAGCACAATGGACAGCGGAGTTTAAATGTATGCGCTGTCCATGATGCTGATGTTAATGCATCAGCACCATTTACAGCTTTTAACACATCATTTAACCCTTCAGCTGTGTTAACGCTGCTTACACAGCACAGGTTAATTTACCGGCAACCCGGCAATTACATTGTAAAGGCAGCGGCGGTGAATTAACCCTTCAGCTGTCACCGCTGCTTACACAGCGGTGACAGGTGAATGGTTAATTTGCCGGCAATTACACACAGCGCACTGCGGCTGTGTTTTTAACAATGATTGGATACTGTACCGGCAACCCAGCAAATCAAACTCCACTGCTTTGACAGCAGCGGAGTTTGAATACGCTGGTAAATGCTGTCACACTGACACACACCACACACTCATGGAGCACACTCGCAGTACACTTACTTGCATACAGCCATGCACACACACACACATGCACCACACTCACACCACACTCACAGCAAACATGCACAACAGTCGCATCACTGTCATGCATGAAACACGCTCCAGACGGGATACTGTCATTGGTAAGTTTTTCTATATTGCTCCACTGCTCCCGTTCATAGAGGGGGAGGCCATCCTGGGTGGATGAAACGAGACTTGTGCGATTAACTTGGGCAGTGTGTTTCCAGCCTTAGAGTCTTGCTGACATCCAATATTAATGACATATCTTTAGGTCATAAATATTAGATTGGTGCAAATATGTTTCTAAAGAAGGGGAGGTGCTAGGTATTAAAGACCTATCCCAAGGAAGTTCACTAATATTGTAAACCATGAAGACTCCTTTAACAGGTGTTTTCATTACTAAAGACAATATGCATAATAAAACCAGATTGCGCTCAAATAGATTGAGTGTGTTTCAAACAAATCATAAATTTCGTTGGAGGATGCTAATCACCAATGTAAGGAGCAAAAGTCTGCTATTCATAGTTGACATTGCTAGACTAACACTGATAATAAGATCCCAGTAGAAAATTTGCTCCTGCCCTTACATTTGTAGAGCCATTAAAACTATTGAACTAAGTTACCGTAATGTGTCTCAGTCTGCCTTGTGAATCATTTAGCCCAAAAGTTAAAAAGTAGTCATCTGGTGATGGACTGGACTACATTTTATAAATTTATGGTGCAACTAGTTAAGAAACTCACTAGCACCAGACAGATTTGTAAAGTGAGACTAGTCATGCCAATTTGATGCACTAAACTTTGGTCTCAAGAACAAACTCTGGGATCCTGCATATGAAACACAGGTAACTAGATACAGTCAGGGTTGGATTAAGACTAGCCAGGGCCCCAGGCTATTTAGAAGGCCAGGGCCCCCATCCCGAAGTATCATGTGACATTTTACAAGATCATCTTTTGATAGATCATGTGATGGGTCACATGATTACTACACAGGTGCAGATCCATAAAAGCAAAATGAGGAAAACAGTGGCACGCTATACGTGCCGCTCCATATTTTTTCCCTGATATGCAGTGATACACATAACATAGTACTGTATATAATAGAGCTTGGGTAGGAAATTAATACAGCAGAAGCTCACACATAGTCCCCTGTATACAGCAGGAGCCAACAAATAGACTCTTGTATGCAGCAGTACCCCACAAATAACCTCCTGTATGCTGCAGCACCCTACACATAGCCCCTTGTATACAACAGGAGTCCACACATAGTGCCCTGTATACAGCAGGAGCCCACAAATAGCCTCCTGTGTACACTAGGAGCCCACAAACAGCCTCCTCTATGCAGCAGAAGCCCACACATAGCCCCCTGTATACAGTATGAGCCCACAAATACTTTCTTATATGCTGCAGGAGCCCACACATAGCCCCCTGTATATAGCAGGAGCACACACATAGCCCCCTGTATACAGTATGAGCCCACAAATAGCCTCCTGTATGCAGCAGGAGCCCACAAATAGCCTCCTGTATGCCGCAGGACCCCTCTAATAACCTCCTGTATGCTGCAGCACCCTACACATAGCCCCTTGTATATAGCAGGAGCCCACACATCACACCCTGTATACAGCAGGAGCCCACAAATAGCCCCCTGTGTACACTAGGAGCCCACAAACAGCCTCCTGTATGCAGCAGAAGCCCACACATCACCCTGTGTATACAGTAGAAGCCCACAAATACTTTCCTATATGCCGCAGGAGCCAACACATAGCCCCCTGTATATAGTGAGAGCCCATACATAGCGCACTGTGTACAGAAGGAGCCCACAAATAGCCTCCTGTAAACAGCAGGAGCCCACACATAGTTTCCTGTATGCAGCAGGAGCCCACACATAGCCCCTGTATACAGCAGGAGCACACAAATTGTTTCCTGTATGCAGCTGTAGCCCACAGATAGCTTCCTATATGCAACAGGAGCCAAAGTATAACCCCCTGTATACAGCAGGAGCACACAAATAGTTTCCTATATGCAGCAGGAGCCCACAAGTAGCTTTCAATATACAGCAGTAGCCCAAACATAGCATCATGTATGCAGCAGAAGCCCACATATAACCCCCTGTATACAGCAGCAGCCCACACATAGCTCCCTGTATATAGCAAGAGCCCACAAATAGCCTCCTGTATGCAGCAGGAACCTACACATAGCCCCGTCGTATACAGCAGAAGCCCACATATAGCCTCCTATATGCAGTTTGAGCCCACACATCGCCCCCTGTATTCAGCAGGAGCTCACAAATAGCCTTCTGCATGCAGCAGGAGCCCACACGTAGCCACCTGTATTCAGCAGGAGCTCACAAATAGCCTTCTGTATGCAGCAGAAGTCCACACATAATTCCCTGTATACAGCAGGAACCCACACATATCTCCCTGTATACAGCAGGGGCCCACAAATAGCCTCCCGTATATAGCAGGAGCACCACACACAGACCCCTGTATACAGCAGGATCCCCCACACACCCCTGTATGCAGCAGGAGCCCCACACACAGTCCCCAGTATACAGCAGGAAATCACACACACACTCAGGAATGCAGACAGGCGCACACACAGACAGAAATGCAGACAGATACATGCACACACAAGAAAGCAGGCAGGGCGCACATGCAGGAACAAAAACGCAGGCAAGCATATGCACGCTGAAGAATGCAGATAGTCACAGACATGCATAAGAATTCAGACAGGTACATGCACAATAAAGCAGACAGGGCGCACATGTACGCACAAGAATGAAGACAGGCACATGCATGCATAACAATGCAGACAGGCACACATGCACAAGAACACAGATAGGCCCACATGCATAAGAACACAGACAGGCACACATGCACAAGATTGCAGACACACACAAGCACATATATACAGTGTGTTTTTATGGGCCTGCAGCTTGTCGGTCTGCGGTCAGAGTTGAACTTCTGGCCGCCTCGGCTTCCTGCGTTGCCGGTGTTTCTCTCAACGCGACCAGCTGGCTCCAACCAGTCCTGGCCCATGACCTGCTGTCCTGGGCCCCCACTTAAAGATGGGGCTCCCTCCTGTCGGCTGTGCTGTCAGGCCTGTCCTTCCTGACTGCCTTCCCAGCACCTTCCAAGCACCGTCTGAGGTAACTTCTCTCACTAACTTCCTGCTTCTACAACTCTAACCTAGGCTCCACCCCCTTTTGGGACCTACTAAATAACTGGTCCCCCCTATTCTAAGTGGCCTAGTCCTATGTGTGTGCAAGAACAGACTCCATAGGTTAAACCCTGAGCTGAAAACCTACAGGGATAACACATTTGGTTGTTATACTGCAATACCTCCCTGTGGCGCCTAGCCAGAGGGGTGCCACACTCACAGCCAAAGCTAACAGACAATTTCAATCCTCCTCCTAGACCTGTCCTCTGCCTTTGACACAGTCGACCACTCTCTACTACTACAGATTTGGGTGGGGCTGGGGCGGCACCACAGTACTGCACTCTCACAGAGCAGCTGCTGCAGCAGCAGCAAGACAAGCATAATACTCAGGTAAATGACGGTTTCGGGGCAGGGTGGGAGTATGTTTAATCATGATTGTTATTATTGTACCCACCAGAAACTGTGCTGTATTCTGCAGCTCTGCTCCAGCTAGCTGTGCCTGGCTGCACTGCCTCCGTACACTAACTTCCGAGATGGAGGCGATTCTGGGTGGCGTATGCGGTGCATTCCACTGTGGAACAAATAGAGGAGGGTGGGTGAATACTCTTCCTCCGCTTCTATGCATTCCACACTGTGGACAGCAAAGAGGAAGTGAAGGGGCGGAAGAAGAGACGGAACGGGGGCGGCCAGCCTAAGTCAGAAGAGAGGAATGAATTCATCGGATTGGCTACCGCCGGTCACATAATAATTAAGGCGTGATGTGTGCAGGTGGCTGTGGGCCTCTGAGTCACTCCAGGGTCCTGGCAAGATCGGTTCGGGAAAGTTTGCTCATCTCTAATCAACAGCACCTTTAGAAATATATTTACTTAGAAAAATAGTGACAAGTTAAATAATTATTTTAATTATTGCTTTATTTTACATACTGTTTCACTGCAAAATCGCACGCGCAAAAAGAATTGACATGGTAATTCTTTGCACTTTTTTTCAGCGCACTTTTCCCATAGGCTACATGCTAAAATGGCCTTGGGAAAAGCACGCTGGGAAAAGCGCCGCGTCTGCATGCAGTCACGCTTTTTTGCACATAAACGTGCACAAAAAAGCACCACTGCACTATACGCAGCCAAACACACCGCGTCTGAACGCAGCCTAATACTCCGGCATCACATACTCCAGCAGCTTCAACTTTTGCCCACGCCGCTCCAGTCTCACAGTACCATCTTGTGCCCATAACTTCTGACTGGCTGGAAGTCAAAAGTTACATCATAAGGGCTCAATGCATTTCTATGAGAGTTAAAACAAGGCTCCTATAGATATGTATTAAAAAGTGACCTAATGCACGCTCCATAAAACAACTGCAGGATGCCTTTTGCCGAAGCCTGACAGAGCGACAATAGTGGGCGGAGCTGCCGAAAGGTAAGTATCAGACAGGGGTCAGGAGACTTAGATTTAAAGCATTACTCCAGCTGTGTAATAATAAAAAAACACTGGAGAGTTGCTTTAACATGCTGTATTTTGTAGAAAATCCCAGATCCCAGCTCTCTCACATGTGGTTTTGTTTTTCGTTACCTGCAGTATGTGTGAGCATATCCTTAGCAGTGTTGATCTTAAAGAATGCAGTAGAATGAAATCTAGGTAAGGCTGGCTTCACACCACGATTATTTGCTGTCAGGTTCTGTCCGGTGTTTTCCAGGATGCACCGTACAGAACCTGACAGCCCTGAACAAAACTGAACCTATTTTGTGCCGGAATCCTCCCTGCACGCGGTTGCCACTGTCCAAGTGCTGAAATTTCAACAGTGGAGCTCTCCACGTGCTGAAATTTCAGCCGGCGGCTCTTTCAGCTGCGCTGTCCAGGTGCTGAACGAGCGCATCTTGAATTTCAAAGCCACCGCTCGTTCAGCACCCGGCGTCCAGGAACCGGTCTGATTTTTTGAAGGATCCGGGGCGATCCAGCTCCCATAGACTCCTATGTTATTGGATGCTGGATCACGCTGGATCCGGGAGGATACGATTTTGTCAGATTTTTGCCCCGGACACAATAATGCTGCAAGCTCCGATTTTGTGTCCGGCTCAAAAACACAAAATCTGCAGTATCCTCCCGGACAACACAAAATCTGCAGTATCCTCCCGGACAGCACAAAACTGGATGGCAAATCACTGCCATCCAGCCCCATTCAGTCCCATAGGGATACAATAAGGGCAAAATTGGTTCACACCGGACAGCCCCGAATCCAAAAATCGTGGTGTGAAGCTGGACTAAATCATTAATTGTTGCACTGGAACTGGAGCTTTTAACATACAACAAATTGTGGGGTATTGGTTTGTCTTTGGTCTAAAACACTTAAGCTTGTGAGCCACTACACGGCTTCCCACATCTCACAAGTCCTATCCACTAAATTCATATCTAAAGTGAGCAAAGGACACAAATAGAAATTTACCTCCCTCTGTGAGAAACGAGGTTGCTAGTGATTGGGGCTGGTGTCTTGCATTCATGATGCCTTCATTTATTACCTGGGCAAAGCTGCACACAGCACTGAGTGTAAAGGTCTCCAGACCTGAATCTGCTGTGGTAAGAAAAGTAATTTTCTATTCGTGTCCTTTGCTCACTTTAGATATGAATTTAGTGGACAGGACTTGTGACATGTGGGGAGCCGTGAAGTGGCTCACAAGCTTAAGTGTTTTGGACCAAAAGACAAACCAATACCCCACAATTTGTTGTATGTTAAAAACTAACTAATTTTCCACAATTTCAGCACCTGTCATTGTTTTTTTTGCACTCTTTTTGTTGCTGTGTGTGGCTGGGCCATGTGGGTGCGTTTGTTCCAGCAGGTAGTAGTGTTGAATGCCATAACAGCCCGCCTTCTGAGATAGGGGCTAGTGTAAGAGGCTGGGCATGCTCTATGCAAACCTGTGTGAACAGCGCCCTATATTAATCCCATTCTGTTTGCAGGACAACCAGTAGTCACTCCCTTTGTGAGAAAGGAGGTTGCTAGTGATTGGGGCTGGTGTCCTGCATTCATGATGCCTTCATTTATAACCTAGGCAAAGCTGCACACAGCACTGAGTGTAATGGTCTCCTGACCTAAATCTGCTGTGGTAAGAACTGGAGCTTTAACTAAAGAGGATGAACTTAACTGCACAATTTCATTGCTATGTATCTCACTACTCAGTTCACCTGTCAGGATTGTGGAAAGTTGTCAATTACTCAACAGACATCTCCTGAAGATTGGCAGCAAATACGGCATATTTGTGTTGAAGAATCATTCGAACTTACAGCACTTAAATAGTATCAGCCTTTTACTATAACACAAGAAGTATTGTTGCAGATACTGATGTCCAAGCCATTAGCTAAAAAAGTTTGTAAAATAGGAAAATTCTAGTTAATTATGGATTATCTGGTAGCAAATACCGTCAAGGCCAAAAGTATTGACACCCCTGCAATTCTGTCAGATAATACTCAGTTTCTTCCTGAAAATGATTGCAATCACAAATTCTTTGGTATTATTATCTTAATTTAATTTGTCTTCAATGAAAAAACACAAAAAGAATTGTCCTAAAGCCAAATTGGATATAATTCCACACCAAACATAAAAAGGGGTGGACAAAAGTATTGGCACCCTTAGAAAAATCATGTGATGCTTCTCTAATTTGTGTAATTAACAGCACCTGTAACTTACCTGTGGCACCTAACAGGTGTTGGCAATAACTAAATCACACTTGCAGCCAGTTGACATGGATTAAAGTTGACTCAACCGCTGTCCTGTGTCCTTGAGTGTACCACATTGAGCATGGAGAAAAGAAAGAAGACAATAGAACTCTCTGAGGACCTGAGAAACCAAATTGTGGGGAAGCATGAGCAATCTCAAGGCTACAAGTCCATCTCCAAAGACCTGAATGTTCCTGTGTCTACCGTGCGCAGTGTCATCAAGAAGTTTAAAGCCCATGGCACTGTGACTAACCTCCCTAGATGTGGACGTAAAAGAAAAATTGACAAGAGATTTCAACGCAAGATTGTGCGGATGGTGGATAAAGAACCTCGACTAACATCCAAACAAGTTCAAGCTGCCCTGCAGTCCGAGGGTACAACAGTGTCAACCTGTACTATCCGTCGGCATCTGAATGAAAAGGGACTGTATGGTAGGAGACCCAGGAAGACCCCACTTCTTACCCCGAGACATAAAAAAGCCAGGCTGGAGTTTGCCAAAACTTACCTGAGAAAGCCTAAAACATTTTGGAAGAATGTTCTCTGGTCAGATGAGACAAAAGTAGAGCTTTTTTGGGCAAAGGCATCAACATAGAGTTTACAGGAGAAAGAAAGAGGCATTCAAAGAAAAGAACACGGTCCCTACAGTCAAACATGGCGGAGGTTCCCTGATGTTTTGGGATTGCTTTGCTGCCTCTGGCACTGGACTGCTTGACCGTGTGCATGGCATTATGAAGTCTGAAGACTACCAACAAATTTTGCAGCATAATGGCCCAGTGTGAGAAAGCTGGGTCTCCCTCAGAGGTCATGGGTCTTCCAGCAGGACAATGACCCAAAACACACTTCAAAAAGCACTAGAAAATGGTTTGAGGGAAAGCACTGGAGACTTCTAAGGTGGCCAGCAATGAGTCCAGACCTGAATCCCATAGAACACCTGTGGAGAGATCTAAAAATGGCAGTTTGGAGAAGGCACCCTTCAAATATCAAGGACCTGGAGCAGTTTGCCAAAGAAGAATGGTCTAAAATTCCAGCAGAGCATTGTAAGAAACTCATGATCGCAGTGAGGTCATGTCAGGTCAGGATCCTTGGTTCACAAAGGGTCAATTGTGATCCCATCATGGGATCAAAATTGACCCTTTGTGAACAAAGGATCCTGACCTAACATGACCTCACTGAGATCATGAGCTGTCAGTCTATGCAGAGACTGCACTGTCTGTGATTAGACTGACAGCTCATGATCGCAGTGAGGTCATGTCAGGTCAGGATCCTTGGTTCACAAAGGGTCAACTCTGGTCCCATCATGGGATCACAATTGACCCTTTGTGAATAAAGGATCCTGACCTGACATGACCTCACTGAGATCATGAGCTGTCTGTCTATGCAGAGACTGCACTGTCTGTGATTAGACTGACAGCTCATGATCGCAGTGAGGTCATGTCAGGTCAGAATCCTTATTTCACAAAGGGTCAATTGTGATCCCATGATGGGATCACAATTGACCCCTGTGTGAACCAAAGATCCTGACCTGCCATGACCTCACTGAGGTCATGAACTGTCAGTCTGTTAACTGACAGAGCAGTCTCTGCATAGACTGACAGCCCATGATCTCAGTGAGGTCATGTCAGGTCAGGATCCTTGGTTCACAAAGGGT
The DNA here is from genome assembly GCA_033576535.1 of Allobates femoralis. Lineage (NCBI taxonomy): Eukaryota > Metazoa > Chordata > Amphibia > Anura > Aromobatidae > Allobates > Allobates femoralis. Next base: position 511,774,780 of record JARQOC010000002.1, read on the forward strand.
CAATTGTGATCCCATGATGGGATCACAATTGACGCTTTGTGAACCAAGGATCCTGACCTGATATCACCCTACTGAGGTCATGACCTGTCATTCTCCTGGAAGAATGCCAGATTTTATAGCATATGGTGTAATAGCACATGCTGTAAAAGACTTGAAATCATCGAGGGACCTCCCACTGGACTACGTCGGACCTTCCTGCTGGACTACGTCGGACCTCCCTACTGGACTACGTAGGATGCCAAAGAGTAATAAAGATGGGGTCTAAATAGTGTCTGTGTGTTCTAATAAAATATTTTTTTGTGTCTTGTGTCTTCTTTACAATTTACTAGGGATTCTTAATGGCCCGGTCTAATATTGGCCAGACATTAAGAATCTCGGGCTTAGTGCCAGCTGCAAAAAAAGCTGGCATTAACCCCTTATTACCCAGTCTGCCACCGCTACACGGCAGCTGGAAGAGCTGGATACAGCGCCAGAAAATGGCGCTTCTATGAATGCGCCATTTTCTGGGGCGGCTACGGACTGCAATTTGCAGCGGGGGGGCCCAGAAAGCTTGGGCCTCCCTACGCTGAGGATTCCAGTCCCCAGCTGCCTAGTTGTACCTGGCTGGCCCAAAAATGTGGCGAAGCCCACGCCATTTTTTTAAAAAATTATTTCAAGAAATAATTAAAAAAATAATAGGGCTTCCCTATATTTTTGGTTTCCAGCCAGGTAAAACTAGGCAGAAGGGGTTGGTGGCAGCCCGTAGCTGCCTGCTGTACCTGGCTGGATCAAAAATATGGCGAAGCCCCACGTCGTTTTTTTTTTTTAATTTAATAAAGAAATACAAAAAAAAAAGCAGGAGAGGAGACGACCAGGACACAGTGTCTCCGTATCTTGTGCACATGCTCTAAAAGTGAGAAATTGTGTGAAAAAAAGAAAATGTTCAATATGACTTTATCAAATTTTGTGAAGTAGCTGTAGGGTCAAAATGCTCATTATACCCCTAGATATAATCATCGAGGCGTCTAGTTTCCAAAATGGGGTGACTTGTGCGGGAGCTCCAATGTTTAGGCATATAGGAGCTCCCCATATGCGACATGGTGTCCGCTAACTATTGGAGCTAATTTTCCATACAAATTGTTAGCGGACACCATGCCGCATATGGAGAGCCCCTGTGTGCCTAAACATTGGAGCTCCCCCACAAGTGACCCCATTTTGGAAACTAGACCCACCAAGGAACATATCTAGATGCATAATCAGTACTTTCAATCCCCAGGTGCTTCACAAATTAGTCCGTAAAAAGGAAAAAAAGAAGATTTTGTGGAAAAAAAGTACTTTTTCATTTTTACGGATCAGTTTGTGAAGCACCTGGGGGTTTAAAATGCTCTCTATGCATCTAGATAAGTTCCTTGGGGCGTCTAGTTTACAAAATGGGGTCACTTGTGGGGGAGCCCCAATGTTTAGGCACATAGAGTCTCTCCATACGTGACATGGTGTCCACTAACAATTGGAATTGTAAGTGGATACCATGTCGTGTATGGCGAGCCCCTGTGTGCCTAAACATTGGAGCTCCCGCACAAGTGACCCCATTTTGGAAACTAGACACCCCAAGGAACTTATTTAGATGCATAGTGAGCGCTTTGAAACTCCAGGTGCTTCACAAATTGATCCGTAAAAATGGAAAAGTACTTTTTTTTCACAAAAATCTTTTTTTCCTTTTTACGGACTAATTTGTGAAGCACCAGGGGGTTGAAAGTGCTCACTATGCATCTAGATATGTTCCTTGGGGGGTCTAGTTTCCAAAATGGGGTCACTTGTGGGGGAGCTCCAATGTTTAGGCACACAGGGGCTCCCCATATGCGACATGGTGTCCGCTAACTATTGGAGCTAATTTTCCATTCAAATTGTTAGCGGACACCATGTTACATATGGAGAGCCCCTGTGTGCCTAAACTTTGGAGATTCCCCACAAATGACCCCATTTTGGAAACTAGACCCCAAAAGCAACTTATCTAGATGCATAGAGAGCACTTTGAACCCCAGGTGCTTCACAAATTGATCCGTAAAAATTTAAAAAGTACTTTCTACTCCACAAAAATTTTCTTTTTTCATTTTTACGGATTCATTTGTGAAGCACCTGCAGTCATAAACCACTGTTTGGGCGCACGGCAGGGCTCGAAAGGAAAGGAGCGGCATTTGACTTTTTGAATGGTAAATTAGCTCCAAAAGTCAAACTGCGCTCCCTCCCTTCTGAGCCCTGCCGTGCGCCCAAAGTGATTTATGACCATATATGAGGTATCAGTGTACTCAGGAGAACATGCCCAATAAATTTTAGGATGCATTTTATCCTGTTGCCCATGTGAAAATGAAAAAATTGAGGCTAAAAGAACATTTTTGTTGGAAAAATTAAAATGTCCATTTTTTGTTTCCACTTTGCTTTAGTTGCTGTGTAGCACCTGAAGGGTTAATAATCTTCTTGAATGTAGTTTTGAGTAGCTTGAGGGGTGCAGTTTTTGGAATGGTGTCACTTTTGGGTGTTTTCTGTCATGTAAACCCCTCAAAGGGACTTCAAATGTGATGTGGTCACTAAAAAAATGGTTTTGTAAATTTTGCTGGAAAAATGAAAAATTGCTGATGAACTTTGAACCCTTATAACTTCCTAACAAATTTTTTTTTTTTTCAAAATTGTGCTAATGTAAAGTAGACATGTGGTAAATGTTATTTATTAACTATTTTGTGTCATATAACTCTCTGGTTTACCAGAATAAAAATTCAAAATTTGAAAATTGCAAAATTTTCAAAATTTTCGGCAAATTTTTTATTTTTTCACAAATAAACGCAAAAATGATCGACCTAAATTTACTACTAACATATGCCCAATATGTCATGAAAAAACAATCTCAGAATCGCTAGGATCCGTTGAAGCGTTCCAGAGTTATACCCTCATAAATGGACAATGGTCAGAATTACAAAAAACGGTCTGGTCATTAAGGTGGAAATTGGCTCCGTCACTAAGGGGTTAAACTAAAGCTACACAATAAATAAATAAAAACAAACTTAAGGAAATATTATTTGCCATAAAAATCAGACACATAGCTGTACAGCTCATGGTCATAGGCGCTGACTCGTGCCCTGGCCATACCTTTGTGACATTTGGCTTTGGGAATATGTTGGTTGGCCTTCGGGCTGAGTCACCATTGTGGGGGCTGGTCTAGTAGGCCTCATTTGTTCTGGTGGCAAATAGGTTTGTGATGGCATGGGTACGCCAACTGGTTCTCTGGCCCATATTTTTGAAAAGCAGTGAACAATCACAAGCACTGACAGATTTGGCACCGGTGCTTCAAATTTTTCTGAAAGAGCACAATGAGCGCATGATGGATGAAGTGCTGTTAGCCAAGATCCAAAGCTTGACATGAATATAATATTGTAATCCTCTTTGTATGCTTTACTAATCAGATCCAGAGTCTCAGTTGTTAACTCATGTGACTTTAAATCTCTTGACCCACGCTAACCTCTGCCAATTTTACTTGATCGCTTTCTTGAGCTCATTGTGTTTCTGGTTTCTCTAGAACTAATGCCCAATGCTGTTGTGCTCTCTATGTTGGCTGCCAGAGTTGCTGCTGCGCATTGTCCGGACCCAACAGCAGGAAAGGTATTGGCAGAGTCTGCTAGGATAGATGCAGTGACAAGCGAAAAAGGAGTCAAGACAGTCGAGGTTGGTGCATTCTCTCCATCAATATTTGCAAAACCACCACAGGCATCAGTAGCCTTCCCAGGGGCAGTAGCAACAAATTGGTCATTGTCACTTTCATCAAGATTACCATCCATCTCTACTGCTGGATATTTCCTTCCATCCTGTCAAATGAAAAAACAAAAAAGTCTTACTTTTTTTAAAGAAGTGGTGCTGTGGAGTCATATTCGCTGGAGTGATGTACCATTTAAGTTTTTTTCCAGACACAGTAATTTTGCCTTAGAACAATGATGTACACTTTGGGTACAGAAGTTAAAGACAGTATTTTCTAAATCTTTTTACATATCAGGAATATGTGTGATGGAGTGGGAGTTGAATTATTTTAGTAGCATTCTACAACATTGACGATTATCCTTCAACATTTTACATATCTACACAGCCATGACTTCATAGTCACAATGTTTAATTTTTCAAAAGATATTTGCCTGTTTTTCCAAAAAATGCATGGCCTTATAGTCCTGCTCGTCAGAATAAACAGCAACTCATCATAATGTGGACACTTCTTCAAGGTTGGTGAACTGCCACTACGGTTGCATTTATCTATGTGTTTCCTAAAATGATCATTCACCGATCTCTACTGATTTCGTACATCCTTATCTGTAAATGCAAAAAGAATAAATATATTAGAAGTCTGAAATCTCATTATGAACACCAGGTTGCCTAATTGATCAGTGATTCAAAGAAACCTTCACTTACCAATGTCATCCTGTATTGTGATAGTGGCAGTGACAAACTTTGAGTACAGGGTGCGTCAAATCCTGTGCCAACATAGTTGTGTATATTGACGATCTTTATATTAAGGATGGGAGGGGATCACAGACAACCTGAAAAATGCAATCACAACATGATAAATAGATACATATATTTAAAAAAACATACATATATATGTGTGTGTGATTTAAAATAAATAAATAATTATATACACTGTGTGCAGAATTATTAGGCAAATAAGTATTTTGATCACATGATACTTTTTATACATGTTGTCCTACTCCAAGCTGTATAGGCTACCAATTACTACCAATTACCGTATATACTTGCGTATAAGCCGAGTTTTTCAGCCCAAAAATTGGGCTGAAAAGTACCCCCCTCGGCTTATACGCGAGTCACTCGGTATACAGCAGCCCCGGCAGCCCCAGCATTAGTATACAGCATCCCCAGTAATCCAGGGCCCCCCAGCCTTGTTCCGGTCACCTGTAAAGCAAAATATACTTATCACTGTCCCGCTGTCGTCCACGCTCGCATCTGCCGGCATAGCGATCCTCCATCTTCATGCATCCTCTTCCGACTTCCTGTGTTCGGCGCCGGCAATGACGTCATTGCCTGCGACGAACACAGGAAACCGGAAGAGGACGCATGAAGATGGAGGATCGCTATGCCGGCAGATGCGAGCGCGGACGGCAGCGGGACAGTGATAAGTATATTTTGCTTTACAGGTGACCGGAACAAGGCTGGGGGGCCCTGGATTACTGGGGATGCTGTATACTAATGCTGGGGCTGCCGGGGCTGGTGTATATGGCTGCTGGGGCTGCTGTATACTACCACTGGGGCTGCCGGGGCTGGTGTATGCTACCACTGGGGCTGCTGGGGCTGCTGTATACTACCACTGGGGCTGCTGGGGCTGCTGTATACTACCACTGGGGCTGCTATATACTACCACTGGGGCTGCTGTATACTGCCACTGGGGCTGCTGGGGATGCTGTATACTACCACTGGGGCTGCTGGGGCTGCTGTATACTACCACTGCGGCTGCTGGGGCTGCAGTATACTACCACTGGGGCTGCTATATACTACCACTGGGGCTGCTGTATACTGCCACTGGGGCTGCTGGGGATGCTGTATACTACCACTAGGGTTGCTGGGGCTGCTGTATACTACCACTGGGGCTGCTATATACTACCACTGGGGCTGCTGGGGCTGCTATATACTACCACTGGGGCTGCTATATACTACCACTGGGGCTGCTGTATATTACCACTGGGGAGGCCTGTATACCACTGGGGGGGGCCTGTATACCACACTGCTGGGGCTGTATACCTGTGCTGGGGTCCACCCTCGGCTTATACACGAGTCAATAGGTTTTTCCAGATTTTTGGGGCAAAAGTAGGGGGGTCGGCTTATACACGGGTCGGCTTATACACGAGTATATACGGTAAGTAAATCAGGTGATGTGCATCATGGAGGCACAGGCTTACCCTCATATAGTTATTTGCCCATTTCATTGTATTCTCATGTTTATTCCAATCAGTCTATAGTTTATATCTAGACTCCTGTGACTCATAACTCTGTACGTTTAATTTCATATAAACATGGGAGGTTTAATTCATGGTAGGACAAGTGATTATGAGGGAATAATTGTTTGTTTCTATACACTGATTTCCTCACTGGTTTCCTACTAGCGACCTGTTCTGCAGTACTCTAGTTAAGCACTGTCTCATATAGGTACGGGTTATTTTGTTAGTCACCATATGTACTATATACCTATATAAAGGATGTAATTTTTCAAGCATGTTGAATGTAATTTTGTATTTTTTTACAAACAAGTTATGTATGTAATAATATCTGTATCACGTACTTCTGACTTTTTGTCTTTGTCATTATTCATTTATGTAGAATGCTCAGTTTGTCTGATGAAGGCGAGAAACGCTAAAACGTTACTTTAAACTGAAAAATTAACATTGTGCTTTACTGCAAGAAAATAAAGAATACAGAAAACAAGTCTACACCGCTTACGTGTGCTTGTCATTTATACCAATATTACCTTTGTGTGTTGGGGTTTTTCCTCTATATATGTCAAACACATTACACATGTTGAAATTAAGCACACCATATCTTGCATTTTTGTTTTGCAACTAGGTTTATAAGATTACTCTTTTGACCCAAGGTACACAAATGTATACACACTCAGGGCCACATCTTTGCCATTTTTAATTTACAATATATACACACATTTAAATTCAAAGTGAAGCAAATATACTGTATTTTTTAAGAAAATTTTGTGCTGAGCTTCGCAGAAATTTTGGTAGCTGACAACGCCTGGACCATAATGATGTTGTCAGTTTGGACGCATGAGTGTCTATCATGAGTCTGGGACCTTACTAGTATAGTGAACCTAATCTAGAGCTCCTGGCACAGGGATTAGGATAGTAACTAAGAAGTAAGGGGTGAATAAGAACCAGAATCTACAGTTATTTTTTAGTGCCCAGATCTAACTCCAGTATAAATAGCATGGGGAATATTTATACCACTATTGTTTCAAGAGCAGTCCTAGAGACAATTTAGATATGCTGCATGTAGAGTCCAGAATGAATGAGTACTCCAGATATCCAATTTTGGAAGTTACAGGCATTTTGTCCAGAAATTATCCACAGATCATATATATTTATTTCTGAGGACATATGCTGCGTATCCTACACCATAGATAAATCCAATTGAAAAAGATAGGATTACTCTT